>WWET01002113.1:213432-225493 GCA_011038615.1 Limnodynastes dumerilii
TTCCCCCTTTGGGATTAAATAATGATTTCGAATTAAAATGTTTTTTAATTTAAACACTAGAATGCCCCTCTCGCTTGGTCCCCTAAAAGGAGTGATTCTCACACTGCGGTCAAACTACCCTAGAGACGCCCAACCACGTCAGAACTTGGAAGCTAAGAAGGGAAAGGCTTGATCAGTAGCTGGTGGGAAGATCACCAGTAAAGACTAAGTACTGCAGACAGGGCTTCGAATCTCCTCAATAATGGGAACTTAAGGGGAGTATTTTTAGTGCATCTCATATTTATATTTATATATTATAATCTATATTTATCCTGAACCTATTTTTTGCTAAATTAATTTCCTATTTTAAGTGAATCCTATTCTTAATACCTATGTTTTTTAATTTATTTTATTTTATATTTAAAAATGTATTATTTTATGTGTATAAAGGGAAACTAAGTCTATCACCATATCCTAAATTAATTAGAAGAGACACCAATCCTCATTTTATATATCCAAAACCCATTTATTTTTAAGTATTCATTTATTTGGTATGTATAGAGGGAAATTAAGTCTATCATCATATCCTGAATTAATTAGATGAAACACCAATCCTTATTTTATATATGCAAAACCTATGTATAAAAGGAAATTGCCTACAAAGAATTTTATTAATGGTCTGAATATTTTAAATATAAAAAAATTAGAAGGATGCAATTCCCCCCGTTTTAGTATAGCACGAAATGAAAGGTATTTATTTTTACTTCATTGCTTTTTTAAGATGTACGTATATTTATGAATTTATATATATATTCACTATCTCTGTATGATAAAATAGATACACATTTTTCCAGTCAAGTAATTATTTTGATCGGATTGCCGCTTCCCATAACACTTATGCACATCTGTCATTTAAATCCTATTTCTTGTTATCATGTAATTGGTATATATGTGTTGTTAAATCTATATTAACTGATGCTTTATTTCATAATCTTCTTGAAAGTGATAATTTATGTTTCAGTATGTTAAAATTCAATCGGTATATGTGAAGAATAAGAAAAATGAGTATGGATACTGATTGGTCAGGAACTGCTTAAATAGCTTGTTAGTCTGCTTACCCCCTATATGCCTTGATAAAGAATCTTTTACGATCTGAAACGCGTCGGAAGGGGTTAAGCAGTTCAAAGAGAACCGTTACGGTATCACCCTATCAACGCGCGCCACTCTGTGAGACTATTCCCGGGTTTTCCCATCTGCTCACAGTGCGGTGCTCAATGGTACGTTATTGCATCGATCTCTAAATATTTTGTTTTAATTTAGTTATTTTATGTTTTTCTAAATAAATTATATTTTACTCTTTTGAAAAACGTTTGGATTTCGTTTGATCCTTGGATTGGGTTTTCCCCGCCATCCTTCTTTGGAGGGACATCCCCTATTCATCAGATGGCTGCAGTGTATGATCGTATCCATCAGGAGAAAGGAAAAATAGACAGACTGACAAGAGGAGAAAATCAACTATCTGATCTCAGCAAGGAGTCTTCAATTACAAGGAGAAAGATCGAAGCAGCGCTACGTATAACAGCACAAAGAGTGAACCCACAGAACTGTAAGTTACCGTTGTCATCCCTCCGAAAGTAATAAACTGTATCAATCTCAGCTTGAATGAAAAGACACAAATAAATTCAACACATTACCTTGATGCAAAGTGTTTCTAAAGACTGCAACATTGTAAGCATTCAGACCTTGGAGAACGGAGACTGTTTATAATCAACCTCATCAATTTATGATTGTCTATATATATTTATTTATTTATCTATTTTAGTCATTTGTACACAGTTATAACACTATTTTTAGAAGAATTGACACAAAACAATTTTCACTTGTAAAAAAAACTCCTTTTATAGAATTTTAATACCACTTATATAAATGAAGTTTAAACTCTAATATATCATTCCATAGTTATTTATCTTTAATGTTAGCACTTTAAACATCCCCCTTCCCATCCCCATTCACCACCACTTCTTTCCCCTACCCATTTAGCGCCTGATGATCCTTAATTTTACTCAGTTTTATCTCTTTCTGGAGGGGTTAGGTGATACCCCCTAGGAGATTGGGCAGCTCCCCTCCAATACACTTTATATATCCTTCATTTGTATGCGATATTAAGTGTTCAAAATTTAAAAACCGCAAGAGAAACCTGACGCGTTTCCTGGCTAAAAGCCACTTCATCAAAGGTATTGAAAAAGTCACCCTGGTGGGATAATTTATGTGCACCCCTAGGGGAGACGCAGATGTTGATTAAATAATAAGTAAAACATTTACAATACAAGCGCTTGGAAGCAATAAATAATTCAAAGTAAATTTAGATAACAATTATAAAAAAGAGATATTAAAAAATGTGTATAACAGAAGGAGACAGAGATCATTCGAAATATTATTAACAGTATAAATTTACACTGTTATAAATTTTAAAACAGCAGTAGTATTAAAGGGACATCACATATGGACAAAGATTAAAATCCACAAAATAATCAGATCTATTGAATTTAGTATAGAGAAATAATAATAAATTATAAACACAATGAATATGTTCAAAAAACACTGCCTTTTTAAAACTGTAATGATTGTTGAAACATAAATGAAAGAATGACAGATAAATTAAATTAAATAAACATAATATCTATTCATGTATCATTTGCATTTAAATCTGATTATTTGAGCAGAGGGCTATGGGAGAGAAAATCACAGATATGACTAGTGTTTTCAAACAGATTGGCATGCTCATCGGAACTTTGTTACTCATGTTGCATCGTGTACATGGCTTTACACTGAATTTATCAGTAGGAAAAAAACTTTCAGATGTTTTGACTATTTTCATATAAAAATGATCTATTTCTAGGATTTTAAGTCACTCATTCAATATGGGGAAAAAATACTGGACTTCAATAAAAAATCAGATATGTTCTGCGCATGGATGTATCCATCCATCCAGATGGAACACATTAAGACCTATCCAGGATTGACGCTTGTAACACCACAGGGGCTGGGTTATGGTTAAGAGTGGGTATGTCTTGGTATTGCATTGTACAGGATAGACATGCCTTAACCCTGCATACCAGTCCAGACTTTCCCACCACTGCTATTCTCAATTTGGTAAAGATACAATAGACCCTGGTTATTGGAAGTTCATCCATCAGCCCAAGGGGGTGGTTAACAGTGTGATTGCACAGATGCGTGGATTGCATCATACAATTAATAAGATTAAAAAGTCTGCTTGTAACATGCCACTGCCAGAACACCTTACTTTATCTTCTCATCTTGTTCACTGTATATATACTGTTATATACATGTAAAAATATGTTAATATCTCAAAAACTACAAACTCGATTTAAATATTTTAGTTAAAAGTAGTATAAAATAGTCAAATATTCATTCCGCAGTCACTTATAAGTGGCATCTTAATATAAGTGGCAATCTTCAGTTAATGATTGTTCAAAAAAAATAGAAAAAAAACAGGGTCCTTCATTAACTTCAGTCAGCACTCTACAGACCAGAGTTTATAATTATTTCGACATGCCATTAACCAGTAACATATTATAGCATTCTATCTGAAAAATAATGCAAAACATCGGCACCAGCCACTATCAAGGCCTTTGTGTGATGGTGGTCCTAACTTTAACAATGAGAGTCCCTTATATAGGGTCATATATAATATAGATATGTTTTTAAATTGAGAGCCAGATCACCTCAGGAGGCACCCCTTAAAGCTTCCAAAATAGCTGGACCAACAACCCTTCTGAGCTGCTGATCCCTGACATGCTTCCAAACAGAAAACACAAAATGGGAGTTGCTCAGATTCATTTAGGTATAGGTTAATGCAAACAGGTGCACGAAGGCAGGGGTAATCTGCTTTAACAGAATCAAAGGAAAGAAAATGCCCCAGCAACACTGACTCCAACCAGTAACAAGCAAATATATAGCGCCACTACACACTTCTTTCCGACTCATATATTTACTCTGGGGCCAAGCAGTGGAGCCCCAGGGGTGATCCTTTAAGCAGCATCCAATTTTGGGTACGACATCACCAGCCTAGATACTTTTTATACTAAAGCAAGTGTGTTTGTTTTGTGTGTTTGTATGTGTATGTGTATGTATGTATGTATGTATGTATGTATATATATAGACCTGTCACTTGTTGAGCAGGCTGTTGGATGATCAGTTGGGTCTAGCATGTTTGTAACCAGCATTATTTAAGCAAGTCTTGAGTTGTAACCATTGTTGTCATTTAATATAATTTCTGACATTGTTAATTTTAGTGCACCACTTAACCCCACAAATTATTTATATATAGTGTTTGTATTGCTTTTAGGTATTGGATATTTTACTCTGCCTTTTTTGGTTCATGCGGGAGCTGCCTTTGTTCATGCCTGTGAGTGGAATCCTCACGCTGTAGCAGCATTGCAGAAAAACTTGGAGCTTAATAAGGTGTCTCACAAATGCCAAATTCATGAGGGTGACAACAGACAGGTAACATTCGCCATAATTTTTACAGCCAATAATTAAATAAATAGTCTTATATTATCTGCCTTATTTTTGCATCATTTGTAACCTCTTCTGATGATGGAAAACAGTTATATTTTTTAATTTTGTTTGCCATTTCTTATTGATACAATATTACATAAAAAATGTGACTTTGTTTATTCTTAAAAAAAATTCCTTCAAATTCCTTGCTGACCCGAAGGATCATATTCTATTTCTGCAGGTTACTGTCCTATTGGGTGTGATGTGAACATTGCACACACTGCACCCAATAGGACAGGGGAACATCAACCAGTTCTATTGTAACTCTTACATTGCCCACATTGTGTTACACACTGCAGTATGGCAGCAGTATGTAATGTTGTCATTGTTCTGTAGTAGCAAGGCACTCCGGTCCATGTTTCCTTTGCAGCATTTCTTCTTACGAGGGATCCTAGCTGATCACCTTGCAGCTGGGATGCCCTAACTGAGGATTTGGATGTGTTCATTCAGCAGCCAATGGGAATGTGGCTCTCCCCTTAAATAGCTGTCAGCTGATAGCCTCGTCGCCGCTCATAGTTTCTAGTTCTCTAGTGTTCCTGTCCGTGCTCATGTTTGGTTCTCATTGATCCAGGATCCAGTTTGGTCTATTTGGCTGCTGTTCTGTATCGTTCTCCTGCGTTTTGAGTGCCCTGATCCTGCTACCCTCCATTGTCTTTTCAATTGTTCTGTTACTCTTACCTTGCCGCTTTTTTCTCTCTCATTGGTTGTGAGTGTGTCCTTATTGTGTGCAGTGTGATTGTACCTGTCTGTCATTATCCCCTTGTGGATAACAGTCTTGTTTATTCAGCATACCTGTGCTTTACCATCTACACTGCTCTGTACTTTTGTATTACATCCATCTGCACTCCAGTCTTGTTCTGGTTATTATCTGTGCTTTATTATCTACACTGCTCTTTACATTTGTGTTACCTCCATCTGCACTCCAGTCTTGTACTGGTTAACATCTGTGCTTAGTCATCTCCACTACTTTGAGTGCTGTGTTACCTCTATCTGCATTCAAATCTTGTACTGGTAATTTCTGTGCTTTACTTTCTGCACTGCTCAGTTTATTGTGAAATTTGCTCCTGTGTTGGTACTACCTGTATCTTGTTTTCAGCACTCCCAGCGGTACCTCATATCTGGACACTGTGCTGTGGTATTGGTTACTCGCTAACGGGGGTTGTGACCTGCTGGGTGTCCTGCAGCCCAGACTCTCCCCACCATCAGGGGCTCTAGCTAAGACCAGGCCCTAGATAGGCTCTGCACCCTGGGAATCGGGATTTCAGTACAGTATTGCATTGTGGTAAACAGGTAGTGGGCACCCAGGTTGCTTTGGCCTGTAGTGTCCCCTCAAACTGAATATGCCGGTCTGATCTAAGAACTAAAACAATGACAAATAAATCCCCTTACACATACCCACAGAAGGATCTTCATCTGTTAGGTCCAAAAAGACATCTGTAATGATAAGCTTGGCAATAATTAAAAAAAAAAACCCTGTACAGACAGTGTACACAGGTCTGGCCAGCCAGCTTGGGACAGCGTTTTAAATAGAGGTACCTATTTCAGGCATGTTCAACAATCGCATTCGGTTTTTTTTCGCAGCCACAATGATTTTAAAAGGGGCAACGATTTGGTCGCCATGTTGAGGTTTTGGTGGCGAAAAGTACTGCAATAGAATCGTGTGGTGATATGCTTGGGAGCGATGTTGCCTATTTTGTATGCAAATTAGGAAACATCACACCCAATATACAACACTGCAGGGAACAGAACTGGGCCTATAGAATGTTACTTTAAAAAAGTTTCCATTGGTTCTTTAGGGGGGCAAATTAAATCGTGTATGCGATGCTATGCATTCATCGAACCAAAGTTACCACAGTAACTATTCAGTCATTTCAAGCAATAATAATGTCTGGGTTTCCCAGGGATCAAAATTCATGACACGATTCATAAGCGATGCAGATGTTGACTCCTCCTGTTTGTTACAATCTTGGAGACCTGGTTGCATTTCTCTCCTATCTAATCTATCTAAATCTCTCCCCTATTTAATCTATCTCTGCTATCTAATCTGTCTCTCCTATCTATCTATCTATCTATCTATCTATCTATCTATCTATCTATCTATCTATCTATCTAATCTATCATCCTTAGCAGTGAAGGGGCCTGGACAAAAGCCTTCTCTGCGGCCCTCCACTTATCGCAACCTGTGCATACGCAGGTAGGTCGGTTGCTGCTGTGCGCATGTGCAAAACAGAGTCAGAACTGTGCATGCGCTGACTGCAGCTGATTAATTGTTTGTAAACAATCAGCTGCTGTAGCTGATTATAGATAACTAATCCGCAGCAGCAGTTAGTTTGTAAACAGCATTTATCACTGTTAATAAATGTGTTCGTCTGAGAGCCGTCAGCTAGATTTATAGCTGTTATCTGCAGTATATTAGTAGTGCGCCGCAGCTCTGTGGGTGATTTTGCCATGGAGTAGGAGCAGAGGAGGACGACGACCAGAGCTGCCATTTGTGTCCAATCTTCTTAGTATGATTTTGTCTGATGACTCCCCAATCTTATTGAAAACCGTATTTCCTGGCTGGTGTGTAGAGAATATCTATGCACCAAGCACTCAAATTTGTATTACTGCTTCTATTTATCTCAATCTAAAATACGTAAAATGTAAATCTAAATCAAATATCAGACACATATTATGCATTATATTATTTATTATGGTGGTGATGTCCTATGATTGAGCCCATCTGGCAAAGCTTTTGACCTTGCTGTGGAAATTATTAAGTGCCCCTTCTTGCCTGACCCATCAATAGCCATTCTTCAGCTGTTTTTACAATTTCAATTTTTTTTATGTATTTTTAGAAATGGTCATAGGCTGTTGTTTAGATACACTATTTCCTGCAGTAAAACACATTATTTAATAGATTGCCTTAGTAGAACTGATCCAAACCTGAGACTAATCTACTTTATTAAATGTATTCTTCTTGTAGGAAAATGCTTGCAAAATGCTCTTCTAGAGTCGGTCCACTACATTGGTTGCCTATATATTACAGAATCAAATACAAAAATCATTTTGCTAGCCTACATATTCTCACTCATCTCAAGATATATCGCAGCTCACTCTCACAGATCTTCACAGGACATAAAAAGCTCTCCTCTACACTAAACAAATGCTCTGATTAATCTATCTCACTCATTAAAACTATCCTCTACTTTACACACTTTCAAACTTTCCCTTAAAGCTCACCTGTTCAGCCAAGCTTACCAACGTCCACAACCCTTATACTTAACATTTCTCTACTTTATTCATAACTACTTTGCTATTCAGTTTTCTGTTACATGATTAACTTGGGAACTTTTCTTTCCATACTTTTTCCCCTAACTCCTGCTACTAACACTGCTGTGTGACTGGGTCATTCTGATCAGTTTTACCATACAAACTACCTGGTCCTTTGTGGGATATATAGCACTTGCCCTTCTGTATCAATTCCCAGTGTTCTGTAGAGTGTAAGTGTGTGGACAGAGCCTTCTTACATATCCAGTCTGTTTCTTACCACTCAGTATTGTTATAACAATTGTTAAAATTGTAAAGCGCTATATAATATGATGGTACTTTATAAAATCCTGTTAATAAATACAAAATTTACTAAATAATAATGTTAATAAATAAATGTTAATAAATAACATAAGATTGGTTCAGGAAATCTTGTGTCTTACCACAATTTTTTTTCTACCCCCAGCTGTTATTGCATGATATAGCAGATCGGGTGAATTTGGGACTTATCCCCACATCAGAGCCAAGTTACCCTGTAGCTTGTAAAGTTCTCAAGAAAAGCTGCGGAGGAATACTACATATACACCACAATGTTGACTGTTTCCCTGAGAACCACACTGTCACTGATAAAACAGAAGCTGCTGATGATGGGAATTGGAGGAAGATTATTTGGAGGAAGTGGGCAGAGTCTGCTGAAAGTAAAATCAGGGCTTTGCTAGAACAAGTCCATGGTGCCTCATGGAAGACCAATGTTGTGCGGGTAGAGAAAGTGAAATCTTATGCCCCTCATGTGGATCATGTTGTGCTGGACCTTGACTGTAGGCCTTTACTGTTGCCATGAACAGTGCTACCTTTTTCCTCAATATATACAATAATTGTTTTCTACTCAATGACACTGAATAATAATATTAATTTGAAAAGCCAACACTGTGCAATCAGTCCGCCAAGCATTTGACTTTGCTTTTGAGAGCAAATCAGGGTCTGGAAAGGCAATATAACCACTGTATGTGAAAGAAGTGGTCACATTAGATACTCCTGTCCGCTGAGTATTGTATTAGCTGCACCAACAAACATGACTACTGACTGAAATATTAGGCTTATGCCTCATTACACAGAAAAAAAGTTTGTCTCTGGGCAGTACCATCCCTAGGGCACTTGAACAGGGGCCTTCGCCCCTAGTCCCACACCCTGTATCCCTGCCAGCTTCGTTCACAGAGCCCACATGCAGGAAGTGAGTGCAAGGTTAAGGAGGCTTTTCCCCATGCCCCTTCCCTCCTAAGGGCCGCCCTGTCTGTAAGGTTGGCGATGGCTAGCGTTTCCTCTAATTGTAGTCTAATGGGTAGTTGCAGCATGGGGTAAGATATGTAGACTGACTCCTACTATCAAGTAATTGATTGCTTACTATTTGTTAGATTTAGAGAATAGTAGGGCAATTAAATAAATGCAAAACAGGAATTTTATTCCCCGCATCATCACCATTATATAAAGTGTTGCTTACATACACTTGGTCCCTTTACAAAGACGCTTAAACTACTTCAAAAAGCTAAAGTCCCCCTTTCCCAAATCCCCCAGCAACCACTGCTGTGCTGTCAAATCCTAACCCCAGGATAATGATCAGTCTTCAGAGACCCATGAGACTGATCTGCTAAAGTACCTGTGTCTAATGAGACATAGATACTTGTGCAAACATTATCACAGGTATATAATACTAGAAGTTTATAAACGTTACAGCCGATTGCTTTGTACTATTGATCTATTAAGAAATCTTTTATGAAGATTATTTGCCTAAATAGTCTTAGAGATGACTGATATGTGAAATACAGTTAAAATATCTTTAAAATCCCATTTAGTTTTTTTTGCTGTATAGAAGAAAACTACATGAAATTTATGATATTTTAACTGTATTTCACATATCTGTCATCTCTTTAAGATTATTTAGGCAAATAATATTTCCTTATCATCGATGGCAGCATAGTACCCTGGGTAATATCCACGTGGCGGGAGCCAATCCAGGAAAAGAAAAAGACCCTCCTGACACATAAATAGACTCCTTGTCCTGTGTTTTTTTCTTTTCCTGTGTGGATAGGAGCCAGTCAGACGTGTTTTTTTGTTTTTCCTTACCTTAGGTTCTCACCCGCGGCCAATGCCGCATACCAGGCTCAGTTCCTGATGTTCTTCCCCGTCTGCACTGCACAGCAGCGGGGAAAGGGGGTGGCGTGACTGGCCCACATGCTCCCAGCACCGCGTTCTCCATAGAGAGCGGCGCGACGGAGTAAAACTTTACTTATGCGGTCGCAGGGTTGCTCCCTGCCGACCGCAAGGGGGAAAAGCCGCATGGAAGCGGCCATTTTGGCGTAGCCCGCTATTTCTAATAGACCTTGGTCTCCGGATGTTCCCCTCTGCCTCCCCACATTATAGGCAGTATTTAAACAGCTGCAGCAGCAAGTTCAGAGTGTATTCAGTACACTGTGTGGAAGTCATTACTTTGTTGTGTTCTCTCTCTGTTTATTATGGAAGAAAATCGGTCATAGACCAAACGGTCTGGGTGAGTGTAATTTAAGTATAGTTCAGTTAGTCCTTTTATTCGCCTTTTTCTCTGTCTGAAAATAGTTTTTGTACTATTTAGGTCTGATACCAGCAAAACTAAACCCTCCACATCATCTGACAAACATAAAAAGCAGAAAGTTATAAAGTGTTCTGCTTGTGATAAATCTTTACCTGGAGAAACTTCTGCTACCACTTGCAATGAATGTACAGCTTCCCAAATTCAGCAACCATCTAAACAGGTGTTGGACTTCACTGCTCTCATTAAAAATACCTTAACCTCCACTTTTGTTACCAAGGAAGATTTGAATAAATTAACCCTTAAGAGGCCCAGGGCTCCTCCATCAGAAGCGTCCGATGTTTCAGACCCAGAAGAGGGGATGTTAATGCCTGGGGAGGACTTACCTTCGGAGGCGGAGTCTTCGGCATCCAAGGACGAGGAATCGTTGAATCCGGCCCTAGTGGACAACCTTTTAAAGTTAATTGAAAAAACCCTTAATATACAGGAAACTAAGGAAGATATATTGCTGCAAGACCTAATCTTCCAAGAACACAAGAAAAAATCCAGAAAATTGCCGGTTTCCAAAGTTATTAAGGATGTCATCTCGAGCGAGTGGAGGTTTCCAGACAAAAAGACTTTATCTTTAAATAAAAACTCAAAGGTCTATCCTTTTGCGGAAGAAGATGCAAAATTCTGGGAAGATTCCCCAAAGATAGACGCAGCTATTTCGCGTATTTCTAAGAACCACACTATCCATGGAGGACGCCAATGCGTTTAGGGATTCCATGGAAAGAAAGATGGAGGTTTCACTTAAGAAACAACATGTCATCCAAGGAGCTATTTTAAAACCTGAGGTTGCCACGGCTGTTACATCACGAGTTTTAAGAGTATGGGGGAATGAATTGGAAAAAAAGTATCTTGGACGGTATCAAGAGAAGTGAACTAATCAAAATTGTACAAGATATGCAACTAGGTATTGAGTTCATTTGCGCAGCTTCGATGGATGCAGTCAAGTTCCCTGCTCGGGCTATGGCGGCCACTACAGCCACTAGAAGGGCCTTATGGTTGAGATCCTGGGCCGCAGACACACAATCTAAGGCTAGATTGGTAGCTTTACCCTTTACAGGGAATTTCTTGTTTGGTCCCAATCTGGACGACATTATTTCCAAGTTTTCCGGGGGGAAATCTCCCTGGCTACCCCAGGAAAGAACGAGTAAGCGCTCTTACGATGTGAAAAATTCTAGATTATCTCAAGCAGAAATTCGTGATGTACGGCTGTATAGACCAGGAAGATCTTACCTGCGTAGGTTCCAGCAGGGAGTTAACAGGCAAAATTTTCGTTTCAACAAGGGTCGAGAAAATAGTTTTTTTCGTCCCTCTACGCAATGACGCCAGGCCTCAAAGTCCCTCTTCACTTCTGGCAGTAGGAGGAAGACTGAAACAATACGCAAGCCAGTGGCTTTTCTCCACTTTAGATCAGTGGGTGAGTAAGATAGTTTTAAAAGGCTATCATATAGAATTCAACACAAATCCACCAAGAGACATGTTCAGGAAATCCCAGATACCGCAGGATCCAGAAGAACTTCAAGCCCTCGAGGAAAATATACTCAACCTTCTGCAGCAAAAGGTAATTACTCCCGTCCCGGTGAACCAACAGGGGAGGGGGTGCTATTCCAGAATCTTTGCAGTCAGGAAGAATTCAGGGGG
>WWET01002113.1:230346-244411 GCA_011038615.1 Limnodynastes dumerilii
TATATATATTCATAATATAGGTAGTTTTTTTATATAGTGCCATGCTTACAAGCTTACAATCTATATGACAAGCACAAGATATTCCAAAATGGTCTTGGGCTGAGAGACCATGACTTTGACACCAGATGAGCGGCAGCACAGGAGTCATTAGCCACACAGAAGAAAATGGAGTGTCTCGCAGGATCCAACCAGGAGGAGCTGAAGGTTCAGACCACCGATATCACCTATCATTATTGAAGATGACAGAACTGTGAGTATATAGATAGTTGGAGTTTGGGATGATTTTTCAGCCATTTTACAAATCGCTGTTTGGTAAATTCAGCGATTTATATGTTGTGGCTGAAAAAGAAAATCGCAATGTAAACTGGGGCGGGTTTACAAAAAACCTTGAACTTCGGCAAGTTTACATTAGTAAATATGGCAATTTTGAAACCGACGGTACATACTTGCAAACTCCAGTGAGTTTGGCAAATCTAGGCCCTAGAGTGTTAATGAGCAGGGGGTGCTGTTGGTTTTACATGAAAACTAAATGCAGATGGGGTAAAATACCTAATTTGTACTTAAATATTACTGAAAACTTTTTCTTCCTGTACTCTTAAAATAAATTTATAACAAGAAAAGTGGAGCTATGAATATAGAATAAATAAACAATGAGTCACTTACACCGCCATCTTGAAAGGGAACCTCCATCTTTACCATAATTCGTGTTTAATGGAGATGTGTAAAGTTTTATGAATTCTGCCTGAGTGGTAAACTGTAAAACCTGAAGGCTCCATGGCCCAAAGGTCAGAAGAAATAAAAAAACATTATATGCAGTTAAAAATGTTTACAACACATATAACAATGAACAGACTAAAACAATGCAAGTGACAGTGTAAAGCATAGATAGATATGTCCTCCAGTCTGACCACTACAGGGTGCACACTTTTTCAGCAGATCATCTTTCCAATAACACAATCAAAAGACTGTTTCACCATATGTTACCAGTGTGTACTGTTCAAAGATGCTCAAAAATTGTTTGAAACAATCTGTTTTTTTTTTTTAATTTGATCTTTTGGAGTTCTTAATATTTCAGATCAATGATGTAAAGATATCTTTTGCTTTTTGCAAGTCTGTACTATGTCTATTAGGAGCTCCAAATGACCAAATCAAAGAAACACTAGGTTTGGATAGTACACAGTGATATGATAACTGGTGAAACTCTTTTCTTTGTGTGATTGAAAAGATTATCTGCTGAAAAAAACTCAGTGTGTACCCATCCGGTTGCAGTCCCCGCATAGAAGGAAGGATTTCCGATATAGGGATATCCGAAAGTTCCTTTTCGGATGCCCCTATTTCGAATACCCCTCCATTTTAATTTTTTTTTAAAATGAGTGATCAGCATACTCACCCATTCCTATTCGGAAATGCAGCCGACGCAGCTACCGCAGGACCCGGACCATGGGAAAGTTGAGTAACCTATCCAGGGCTAGGGTCAGGCTGCGGGAGATGGAGGCTTAGAGTCAGAATGCAGGGAAGGGAGGGTTAGGCTGTGGGAGATAGTGGGTTAGGGTCAGGCTGCAGGAAAGGGAGGTTTATTGTTAGGGTAATGGAAGGGGAAGGTTAGGGTAGTTTTTGCGCTTACCTTTCGGAGTACCGTGTTCGGTGCTACATGGATCGATTGCATAAGCAATTGCCCTATTGAAATAGGGTCGTTCGTTCCTGGGGACCCAAACCCTTACCCATCCTAAGTCCCGAGAGGAAGACTTGGATGGGACTCCACTTCAATTGGTGTCCAAATAAAAAAAAATACAGATAATATTACAAACTGTAATATTGGTGGAATATGATGCTACAGGATAGAATATCATCTGACATAAAACACATCAATATGGTTGGTGGAGTTATCCAAAGACTAAAGCTCTCTCAACAAAGATTAAACATCTGTCCGATTCCGTTATTTAATATCCCTCTCCCCAAATATTTCTCCTATTGTTTTGCTCTTACCAAAGCTTCTTGACATCCAAATAATTATAAAGAGCTCTCACTAATGAAAATGAATGTATGTAAATAATCCTGCCGTGCTAGTTGTTGCCCAAAGACCACAGTTTCCACACTATATTGATTACCACAGTGAAAAGTCTTAGTCAGTATCTTGGTGAGCTTCACCTATTTGGTAAAGAAAGATTTTTGGGGCTCACCACAGTCATCTTCTCCTTGTCTTTCCTTATGTGCAGTGCTGCCATAGATTGTGCGTCTCAGTCAGATATTTCTCCTGATGTGCGTCCTAAAGTGATTTATTTGTGTGCTGGGGCTGTCTGGACTTAATCTTGCCATGGTTTTAATCCTGTTGTCTCGACCTTTTAGAGAAGGGCCTATCACTTGACGCATTAATTCATTAACCAGTAACCTATTAGAATATATTGACACATTTCTACAAAAGACAGTAGAGACACAAAGGGGTAGATCCAGACCTACGGGCTTGTTATGTTTTATTGCATAATGTATTTACGCTAGCGTATTTTCTAGGAACTCCCCTCAGTCATATGTACTTTGGCCGTTTTACGCTGCCCAAACCCTACTTTAACTTTTCATAGCGTAAGTACTGACGTACGTGATGGATTTCCGTACATGATGGCCTAACCCGGCACATACTGTCCAATTTAAATGCCTTCCCACCCGCCTCCAAAGCGTAGTGACGTGTGTCGTATTGCTGCCCCCACCTATTCGTTCGTATATACGCTTATGGTACATATGTTGGGAGTTACGTGGCGTAACATCTGCCGCGCACATGCGCAGTCAATACTAACGGGTGAAATTACGTCATCAGCTAGCATAAATACGCTGGCGTACGTAGATTAGGATCTGGGCCAAAGATCTTATTTTAAATACACAACCCATATACTACAACAACTCAAAAACATCAAGTGGGAGGAAAATGTAATTTTATGCACCAGTGATGTCATAACTGTCTATACTTGCATCGACCACGCCCAAGGAAAAGAAACCAAATACCTTCTTAAGAAATAGTACTTTTTCAGACACTTAGATTAACTTCATTTTCAAGGGCATTACTTTCATTTTAAAACATAATTTCTTTTGGTTCCAGAATTCTTTTTACCTACAGACACAGGGGACAGCAGTGGGGATAAGTTTGCATCAAGTTACACAAATCTTTTTATGAGTGCAGGGGAGGAAAATGCCATCTACCCCCACCCCAACTTTGGTGCAAACTTAGTCCTCTAGAAATGCTTCATATATGACATCAAGTTAACTTTAAAGCCTGAACAAGAATCCTCTAAACTTAGAATTTACTGCAACCTCCAATAAGAAAATTATCACTTTCTTGGACTTGGAGATCTATATACATCTGGTAGTCATATTTCTGGTGCGAATAATCCTGCCGGAAGAAATACCTACACGATTTTCCCTACTGACAAAATCCCGTCATGGAAAAAATCCCCCCATCAAAAATTACCGACTATTTAAATTGTCAACTAAAATAAACTTACACATTCCCTAGCAACAATTAAAATACATGACAATTTAGCGACAGCTAAAATACCCGACAATTAAGATATCCTGACAAATATAATCCCGACTTGCCATAACAACAACGCAGCAGGGCTTGCTGATGCTTGTAGTGCTACAAGCATCAGCATGCCTAAGGATGCCAGGGCATGCTGGTTTTTGGAGAACCACGAGTGCCAGCATGCACTGTCATACAGTGCAACAAAAACAAAGTAATGCCCCTCCTAGCTACTAAATAATATATAGGGCTGGCCCCTAACATAAAAAAATACTTAACATTTAATGACCCCCCCATAAAAAAAATTACTACATTGAAAACCCCTAATAATAATAAATATTTACATTTAATACCCCAAATATTAAAACAATAATTACATTGAATACCCCTTATAATAATAAAAAAAAAATTAACATTTAATACCCCAAATGTATTAAACAATAATTAACATTTAATAATGCTAATGATATAATGCATTAAATAAATAAAATAATGACATTAAAATGATTAATAAAAGAAGTACTTACCATCTTGAATTGGATCCAAAAAGCAATCCTGAAATGGAAAAAAGCAATCCTGCAAAACTGGATATCTGATACAAAACCAGCACTGGAGCTAGCCACATCTAGACTTTTTCTATTTAATATGGATTGGCTAGAGACCTTATCCAACAAGGAACTATGGACACCAAGGGCCAGATTTACTAAGATGCAGGTTTGGAAAAATGGAGATGTTGCCTCTAACAACCAATCAGATTCCAGCTCTTACTTTCCTATTACAAATAGAGAAAGTCTGATTGGTTGCTATGGGCAACATATCCACTTTTCCAAACCCGCAGCTTAGTAAATCTGGCCCCAGGTCTGTTTCAATGCTGGGGTCCATATATTTAATCACTCCCACCACATACCAAACAATCTCTCAAATGTTTTCAACTTCCTGGTATTTCTACCAACTCCTGGCTAACAACACATTTATTATCCATACAATCATAATCAACATGACTCCATGCTTTTAAATAGCCATTCAACATACACCCAACATAACCTTCACGTATCTCATACATGTGCCTGCTTGATCTAACACTAACAATCACACACAGCATTACACATTTTGTTTGGACATGAATGGATCGCAGAACTGGCAGACAGGTAACGCTGTTCTTTGTTTATTGTTTTGGGGAGAGGGGGGGCTAATTATATTTTTTTTTTAAATAGGGCCTTAAAATGTTAAACTTCTGGCTAACTGTTTCGTAATGACCTGTCTATGGACTTTTGCCAGTATTCAGACATTGTAAAGTATTTGGCCACGTCTCTTTTTTTATCTTCCTTTTGTACAGGAGTCTTAATAAAATAAAAAAGAGATGAGGTGCTAAAAGAGGTACTTCCACAAACACCAAAAGTAATATTTAGAAAAGCCCCCAATCTGAAACAAAAAATAGTCTCCAGTATCATTAAAAACACCCCGAAAAACAGTAGATGAGGCTCTGAAACCCCATAAGTAGAAAGAAGGTGAGAGGGAGTAGTAACACGAACGTATACACACTGAGCCAAAACTAGCAGCATACAGGGGTACCTAAAGGACTGAGACAGGACCAAATCTGTGGCAATATCAAGTCCAGACAGTGCCAGCACTCTGAATAAAAAAAAAAAAAAAGAAATCACTTTGGGACGCACATCGGGAGCAAGATTTGACTTTGGGACTTGCACGATCTTCAGCAGCACTGCACGTAAGGAAACACTAGGAGACGATGACTGTGGTGAGCCCCAGAAATCTTTCTTTGCCAAATAGGTGAAGCTCATCAAGTTATTGACTGTGACCTTTTACTGTGGTAATCGATATAGTGTTGAAATTGTGGTCTATGGGCAACAACTAGCGCGGCAGGATTATTTACACTTTTCATTAGTGAGAACTCTTTACATAACACTTGCACCGGGGTTTGGGATTCTCAGGCTTTTCCCAGCCTCCATTTGCTGATCTGTGCCTTAACCAGCTGCCTAGACACTCCCCTTTTTTTTTTCAATACTGTTTATGATCCAAATAATTATATAGGGCCAGATCCAGAGCTACGTCCGCTAGCGTATTTACGCTAGCCGGCGACATAAAAACTTTATTTTGTAGGTACTGTGCATGCGCGCGTCAGATGTTACGGCACGTAGCCCTGAGCGTACGTATCATCCTAGTATGAGGAGGGTAATTATGGACGAAGGGGCGTGCCAGCCATATGACACCGGTTATTACGCTTTGGTGGCGGGGGGAAGCATTTAAATCATACAGTATGGGTGTGTTTAGGCGGGTAAGTACGTGCAGCCGTTACGGCTGAGAGGAGTTACGCTTTGAAAAGTTAAGGTAGGGTTTAGAAAGCGTAAAATGGCAAAAGTACATATGACCGAGGTGAGTGCCTAGTAATTACAATTAAAATGTAAAGGGAACATAAGTCTGGATTTGGGCCATAATTCTCAACTACTGTGTGTCAAATCATTGCAGACTCGAAGCAGAAAGCAATCTTTAGTATTCAAACTATCATTATAAAATGGAATGTATTCTTATTATGGTTTATTTATAAGGTGCCACAAAGTGTCCGCAGCACCGTACATTGCAGGAAGTCCCGGCTGACACTGACAGTCAGGGCTTTAAAGGGTTTACACTGGAGGCTTGGTGGGGCGGGGGCAACCTTTGGCCTGCTTAAGAGGTACAAGGAGTGCATCAGGTAAGACTGAAGGGAAGGTGTGAGGGGATGGAGTAGGGCACCCACCAGTACCTGTTCTGCTTCTGACCATTGGGCACACGCCATAGCGTCTCAACAGTGTAATAGATAATGAATGAGGGAGACGAGATCTAGGGGAGGAACATGAGCCGTGCAATGATGGGAGAATGACGGAGTCCTCCTGGTACTGGTTGTTCGGGGGGGAGCGGTTGTCTGATGGGCACATGGAGGGGAGGAGATTGGTGGGGCCCCTGGGGAGTTTGTGTAGAGCAGTTCTGCTTCCAATCATTGCACATGCGCAGTAGCATCACAACAATATGGATGCTACTGCCCATGCGTATAACGTTTAGATTACAGAGTGATCCACAGTAAGTGGGGGAAGGGTCTGAGTAAGGGCCTGTCATGGTCTGGGGATTTTGGGATCTCTACACAGGGATCCCTAGGGCTAGGATGGCTGTAATGGAAACTAGGGCCTTTAATGTAATTCTTGCGCATAGCAAAGTTCAGAAAAGTCACAAGGAGACATATGAACAAAAGAACAATTGGTTTATTGAGAAGATCATCAACAGTAAGGTCCTGCCACAGCTGAGCACTAAAAACTCCCTCAAGATGAGGCCTGCGGATACACAGTTCAAATGGTGAGGGAAAATCTCCTCTGGGCTAAGACCAGCTGTAGGAGCAGCAATGAAATAGTCCAGAAGCTTGATAGAGACAATGAGTAACAGACCTTAGATGTTTTGAAGAAGTATTGAGCTGCAGCGATGCGATGAGCACACAGCAGTGTATAGCAGAGATGCAATGGTCTGCAGCAATGCGGAGATCACACAGGGAAGTTTAGCAGAGATGTAATGGTCTGCAGCGCTGTGATGAGCTCACAGTGAAGCTTAGCAGAGATGCGATGGTCTGCAGCGAAGCAGAGAACTCACAGTGGAGTCTAGCAGAGCTGCAATGGTCTGCAGTGATGCAAATGAACTCACAGTGAAGTTTAGCAGAGATGCAATGGTCTGCAGTGATCACACAGGGAAGTTTAGCAGAGATGTGATGGTCTACAGCGATGCAATGAACTCACAGCAGTGTATAGCAGAGATGCTATGAAATCACAGGGAAGTTTAGCATAGATGTGATGGTCTGCAGTATTGTGATGAACTCAGTGAAGTTTAGCAGAGATGTAATGAATTCACAGTGAAGTTTAGCAGAGATGCAATGGTCTGCAGTGAAGCGATGAAGTCACAGTGAAGTTTAGCAGAGATGCAATAGTCTGCAGAGATGTAGTAAACTCACAGTGAAGTTTAGCAGAGATGCAATAGTCTGCAGTGATGCAGAGATGCAATGGTCTGCAGTGATGCAATGAACTCAGTGAAGTTTAGCAGAGACGCAATGGTCTGCAGTGATGTGGTGAACTCACAGTTAAATTTAGCAGAGATGCAATGCTCTGCAGTGTTGTGGAGATCACACGGAAATTTAGCAGAGATGCGATGGTCTGCAGCAATGCAATGAACTCACAGTGAAGTTTAGCAGAGATGCGGTGGTCTGCAGTGATGTGATGAACTCAGTGAAGTTTAGTAGAGATGTAATGGTCTGCAGTGATGTGATGAATTCACAGTGTGGTTTAGCAGAGATGCAGTGGTTTGCAGTGAAGCGATGAAGTTACATAGAAACATAGAAACATAGAAAGTGACGGCAGATAAGAGCCACATGGCCCATCTAGTCTGCCCATTTACATTGCCCAGTTACAGTGAAGTTTAGCAGAGATGCAATGGTCTGCAGTGATGAGATGAAGGGCCGTATCCAGAACTACGGCAGTCTTCCATTTAGTTCGAAACGATACGTAGATTACGTACAATAGCTACTGCGCATGCGCAGTAGCTACTGTTCAGTGAATTACGGCCGTCCATGGAAGACGGCCGTAGTTCTGGATACGGCCCGAAGTCACAGTGAAGTTAAGCAGAAAGGCAATGACACTGAGAAAATAGCAAGGAGCCAGGAACACAAGGTATTCACAAAAAAACACAGAACCAATCACATTAACAACGGCACATGCATACCCTCCAACGTGACCCCCTCCATTCGGTACAAAATACTCTGCTCCTGCTCCGCCTTCCTAATCTCTGATTGCAGTCACCTGTGTTATACTCGTTATTTGAATAGAAAGGTGTGTAACACAGGTGACTGCAATCAGAGATTAGGAAAGAAGAGCAGGAGCAGAGCATTTTGTACCGAATGGAGGGGGTCATGTTGGAGGGTCTGCACATGTTGCAGGTGGGCTTGTGCTGCAGGTTTAAATAGGGAGGAGTAGATCTCCATTGAAGACAAGGTTTGGACAGCACAGTTAGAGATCCAGCCTCTAGACAACAAGTGTACTCATTAGCAGAAAAGTGTAGCCTTATGGAAGTCCAATTCAGACAGGTCACAGGAAACACTGGGGATGCTTGAGCTAACTAGGCCTCAGTGGAGAAACACAAGCAGACCGGACTCCAAAGGTAAGGAAATTACATGTCCTGATGTTGTAACACCTGTGTTTTGTGGCAGGGCTTGGGGGCAGTTAGTGGGGTGCATTGTGTGAGTGAGGGCAGGAGTTGGAGGAAGTTATTGGGTTGCAGGGTCTGAGTGGTGCAGGGTTTGGGTGGGGACAGGGGTTCGAGGGCAGTCAGTAGGGTGCAGGGTCTGATTGAGAATGGGGGTTGGGAGCAGTTAGTGGGGTTCAGGGCTCAGGTTAGGGGCAGTTAGTGGGATGCAGGGTTCGGGTGGGGGCAATGGTGTCAGCCCCGTCCCGCCGCCAGCCAATTGCATTGCAGGTACTGGGGGAAGGGTAGTATTACACGATGGTCAATGTGCAGTGCCAGCAGCGGTTTCACAGCATTGGTTTTTGGGGTGTGTGGTACCTGTAATGGTGTGATAAGGAGTCAGAGGCGGTACTGGGGGGGAGGGGGAAGAAAAGCTGAATGGTATTAGCAAGTGGCAGGTATGAGTAACTTCTCTGGCATCTGTGGATTGACTAAACTAGGTTTAAAAAAAAAACCCTGATGAGGAGGGTGTAAGCAACCCTCTTGCAACCCCCCTCACCACTGGGTTCTAAAGCAGCTGCACGCCCCCTGCTCCCACTATAGTTATACTACTAACCATAATGACATCTTGTCCCCATCTTGCCTGGCCTTCACTTTTTTCATCATTTGTTTCTGTAAGTTTGTTTCTAAGTTTTTGTATTAACAAACTGATAAATGCCATAATAAAACAATATTATAAAGAAGCCAAGTTATAGAAAGTTTATTCATAAAGTAAAAATTCCTTCATCTATAAAAAACAGGCAAAATGTGATACATCTTTCCCCAAACACAATTAGTGAATGACACCACAATTACTAATAAGGAATACATTCTCATTCACAGTAAATCTAACAAAATAACAAATAGAAAAATGAATGGATTAAAGATTCATTTAAAATAAGAGCATGTCTCAAATGTAATGTCTCTTTAAACAAATACATGGGGATATAGGTATAAAGTGCCATTAGAAATGAAGATTTGTCACGCCATATGTTTTGTACAAGTACTAGTGCTGGTTGCCATACAGTATTATTTATTAATTTTATTATTTATGGCCTTTACAACAGATATTCCCAACTATGTTAGAGACATTGGGATGAGGAAACAACAGGGACAACAGGCGGTAACACATTGGACAATAACAACGGACCATATCCACACCTAAGAAGCAGACGCATGCATAGTAGGTCATTTATGCAATCTATGTACCACTTAGGTACGTAGATTGCTTCTGTGCGGTCTACGTACACAGAGTATTTTAAGCAGAAAGAGGCGGTGTAATGCTGCCTAGGGGAATGTTTAGATGGAAGTGGAGGGTGGCAGGAGAGGCAAAGTCCGTGCGGACCTAATGTGAAATGGGGGGCGAGATAGGGGCAGGACGGTTGAGTCAGGTGCAGATCTGTGAACACGGTCCATTGTTAGCACAGCACAGGCAACTTTAGGAGAGCTTTTAGTTTATGTTTTCATTCTGATGACAGGAAAGATGGCTGCTGCTATCATTTGAGACAAAAGAAGCTGTATTTTTTCCAGTGGAATTTTGGGCACTTTTACTAAACTGCAGCTAGTTATCCCCACAGATTCTACACTTTATATTTACTAAATCGGTGGATAGAACATTCAACAAAACACAAAAAAGGTTTATTTATTTTTCTGAATGTATATTGTATTGTTATTATTTTAATTTAACTCCAGTTGAGAATAGCAATACATTTGCACAATTAAAAATAAGTTTGCCCAATGATTGTTTCATTTTTTAATAAATATTATGATCACTGACTTAAAACATTTATTGAAATTGAAATTGGAATATAAAGCTGTTCCTTCTAAATTTTAATAATATCTCAAGTGATTATACTTAAATGAATGTAAATATTACTAAACAAAATTAACCTTAATAGGATTGTAGAGGCCTCCAAGTTATATCTTTAAAGACCGGGCATGATGGTTCAAATTCCCAGATTAAGATTGTTTGTGTTTGGATCAGATTTCGTGTGCCTTGCGTTCTGCCCAAGCAACTGCGCTACCCTTATTGTTAAAATCTGAGCTCAATGTTATTAAAGTTTTTACCCAAATAATGTTCACAAAAGATGAAAAACTTGCAAGTAGCAATAGTGAGACTTCAAATGGATCCTGTCATATATTTTAAGTCCATGTCCCTAACTTTTACTTGCTACATTTATTATATTCTTCAAAAAATATTACAGAAACGCTGACTATCTTCAAGCAACTCTGAAGTTTCAACCAGAAGTAGTACATTGTCATCCTGAACCTGACGGTTTCCCCCACAATTTGCACATTCAGATTGACTAAGAGAAAATATTTAAGAAGTACAAAGGAATGAATCAAGCGGCGACTGTATCTGTACTAAATCTTTCCTGAAGTGGAGACGTTTTCTGTAATGCAGGGAAAATGTAGCAATTTCCTTCCTGGAGACTTTTATTGTATTTCCAGTGGTCTCAAGCATCCAGTCTGAAAGCACCAAAAAAGCTGGATGTTCCATCAGTATGCAGCGTATCAAGGGAGGAAACAGTTACAAACAGCTCATCCCCAAACCTCAAATCAAAAATGCCTGCCTGGTGCACAGTGTTCAGTCCGTATTGTGCATTGGGTGCCCAGCACTTTGTTCCAACCCCTTTGAGGAGCAAAAATGGTGTTAGATAGGCAGTTTTTTTATTTACACATTGTACGAGCTGCTGACCTAGGTTAGTATTGGAGCCCTGAGGGTAGCGGAAATATATTTGAGAATATACATAGTATTTTCCATCTTGCAGTATTTTCAGATGGCCACCTTGATAACTCATGTTCTGCATATGGGCCAAGGGGCTATTTGAATTTTTATATTCCCATTTCTGGATGAGGTGACGGCAGGATTGTGAAGCAGCTTGAAATTGTTTATTGTCCTGTGTTGCTGAGGAAAAGCAAAACAGAAAAAAAATTATTAGTTAATGTTAGGGCAAAATACACACACAGAAGAAAGGAAAGTCCAAATACTGGTGGCTAGCTTCTAAAACATCACAAATGTTGGTGGCTAGTGTGCAAAAGAAAAGTTCTGAAGATAAAAATCCCAAAATAATAATTAATAATAATTCCAACATAACCCAAACTTAATAGGAATGAGACATTTTTAACAGAAAGACTGAGTTGACTTCAATGGTTATTCCCTCTTAGTCAAAGTACGGCATCTTTGGGCCGAATCCTGAACTACGCCGGACAGCAGCGTAAGATCGTCTAAAAAGAAGATCTGCGCATGCTCCGGGCAGATGTTGCCCAGTGTAGCTGCCTAAACGCGATCGTGGATAGGGCGTCCGTAGCTTCAGCGTAGTAACGCTGGAGGGGGCGTCCCCCAGCGTTACTATCCGGAAGTTAGTGCAGGTAGGCAGGGGGAGGGAGGCTAATGAGGCTGGGAGGGCGACGTTAATGTATCAACGCCGCCGTCCCAGCGTATTAACAGTCACTTACGCCGGCTGAAGTTAGGGTAGCCTTCAGCCGGCATAAGCGATTGTTCATACACTGGGGCAAGGGGGAGTGTCGGGGGAGGGAAGCGATGATACGTTGAGTGTTAGACTGCTCAGTGTACCAACGTAGGTCTGGATCAGGCAATAAATGTGTATCAATCCAGACCTTTGTACTTATGGGAACTGCCATGCACTTGAATCATAAAGGATATGACACATTAAAATTGAAAGTCAGAATCCACCCCATAATATGTAAAACAGATGTTTTTATTTAACCTTATTTTTTTTCAAAATATACCTGCAAGGGATATATCCTGAAGTATGAGGTGAGCTGAAGTCTTTGTAAAGAGTCCTCTTGGAAGTGTTGTCCCTGTGTTGTTCAAGAAACTTTTTGCCATTTCTAGAAATATGGAAACATAAACATTTTATAGATGCAAAGCCTCTGGTCTTTCTTCACACACAAAATGGTAGAAACTAAGGAGAATGAGTGACTGAGACACTCATATTTGATGGTGATTATGCCTGTTTATGTGCTGTTAAACCTATAATTCTGCATTAATGAGAGTTACATTGAAACAAGACAAGTTTTCAGAATTTTAGAATTTAACCAGCTCAATTTCAGGATTTGGTCAGAGAGTGCTTGAGAGGAAACAACTGCCATTGCTAGCTTATTGCACTATCATAACACTACTTTGCATGGCAGAACGAAACACATACCTTCCAACATTTTGGAGCCTGAAAACCGGACCAATAAGCCCCAGTGGGGGGTGCACTGTATTAATAATGGCTGGAGGAGATGTGCTGTTGATTTAATTATTCTGGATGTGACCACTGCATGCTGCTGTCTACCAACTGAGCGGCATACCATCATCTAATACAAAATGATCCAGACATCCAGACATGATACAGGTCGGGATTGTGTAATCATGATTTTCTTAAGCCTGCAGGGACCGTACACAAAAACAGAAATAGGGGACCGTTGGATGCAACAGCCTGACAGTGGCTTTATTTGTTTCTGGCCTGTGCAAATGACTTCTTCAGGATTTCTGCTAATTTCAGGACAGCCTGTTTATGAATCGTGCACATTTGCTTCCTCACAAATCCAGCAACATCATTTAATGGTACTGTATATATAAATAACGCATAATAATCATTTATATAATCTGTAGTTATTTTTACAGTTGCATCTTCATGTTCTAAAATGTCCATATATAAAACATGTCCCCAATTCAATACCCACCTCTTCTGGCTGTTCTCTGTATGGTGTTTTCTGTTACCTAAAGTGTTAAAAAAAATATTACATTATATCTGAATTTATGCTATTAATAATGTAATGTAAACCTGCTTCATTTTTTATTATTGTTTTTATCATTCCATAATATAAAGAAAAGAGCAACCATTAAATTTCTAATTTATCCTAACAAAAACAAAAAAATAAAAAACAAAGAAAGTTTAAATATATAAACTAAGTTTAGTTAAAATAAGTCCCTAATTTAACATAATGAGCCAGATCCAGATTTACAATGTTAGGGGAAGCAATACCAGATCTCCACTAGATGCAACCTTCTATGAAGGTGACAGGAAGCAATTACCCTTAATTGCACAAAGTTACAATCTGAGGGCCCTACTTTAAAAGTTAAAATGGGGACGGCGTGAAGGTCTGGATAATATGGAGAATGCTTAGTACACACTCTTTTTAAACATCCCATGTCATACCATTCGCTATTGGAAATTAACCAAAAACTCCAGATCCATCCTCCGTGTTCTTCACAAGAATTTTTTCCAGGCATTAGGTCACACCAGCATCATGTGATCTACTGCTGCCATAGCGACACATATACAGTGCCTGGTCTGC
>WWET01002113.1:250565-260608 GCA_011038615.1 Limnodynastes dumerilii
ATTATTTATTAATTATTTACTTATTTCCACTTGTTATTTTATTGAAAGGAATATATTGATGAAGGAAGATATTTACTTTATTCACCTGTTAGTTTTTCATTGACTTTTTACCTTGTATCTTGCCGTTAAGTATAGTAGTGGGATACATATTATATCATATATATATTTTTTTGGTATTTAAACTTTTAGGGTTATAGGTTGTAGATAATGTGTTAGTTGAATCAGTCCCATTCTAAATTAGTCCCTTAACGTAGTTTGCTTAATCCATTTTAGTGTATCACTAAGGAAAGATCTGCTATGTTATCATTTTTGGATTTTACTGCCTCATTTATTCCCCTGTGCTTTCACACTCATTTTCTTAGAAGTTTGCAAATGGTGGCCCGTATTCAGAGTACCAGACGTATAACAAATATGTCCGGTGTTTAGTGATTTTTAATATTGTGCATGCGTAGTAATTTTTTTATGTAATCTACATATCTTTTTCTTACGCAGATTGCGTAAATGTGGTCTGAAAGAAAGAAAGAAAAAGATATGTAGATTCCGTAAAAAAATTACTACGCATGCACAGCAGTATAAAACGCTAAACAGCAGACGTATATGTTATACGTCCGGTACTCTGAATACAGGCCGGTATCACAGCCAAATATTATTAAATAAACCCATAGCATTAGAGGAGCATAAAAGATCATTTGAAAGCATTACACATAACAACTAGTTATATTTTCATTTGCCTAGAAAATACAAAAACATAAGAGCTAGCATTTTGGGATCTATTTACTAACTTTATTTTCATGCGATAATGCCCATTTTCATGTGAACATGGTGATTATCGCATGAAAATGAAGTTATTCATATTTATAAACCATGGATCACCATGGAAAATAGCAGTTTCCATGGCAATCCATGTAGATATAGGTGGTCCCCACCGGCCCATCCTTTTCAGAGCAGGCCGGAGCTTTGTTATATCTATTAAATATCGGGGTATGTACATGGAGACCGCTGGAATACTGATATATAATAATAATAATAATTCATAAATAAACAAAAAAAATAGAAGAGAGGATTAAATGCACCCGTCCGAGCAACATGCTTGACTATAGATTTCCACATCCCAACATGAATACACTGCGCATTCCAGGACTTGAAATTTGCAGTCCCACAAAGGAGTCACTGCGCATGGACAGGACTTCATTCATACTTTGTATGAATGAAAGGTCCTGCAATGACCTGGCAGATCATCACTGGACCTCGCAAGAGGGGTGAGTAATAGTAAATTCTGTGAATGAACATGGCCAGGCCTGCAGTGACGATAAGCGAGGCTGGTGCAGCTTTGTTTACAGATATTCAAAGAGGTAAGTAAATAGAGCCCTTTGGTTTAATTTTTCTGCAGTGCTTTGTTTGTAAGTAGTTCTAGTAATCAGTATTCGCTTCAGGCACCAAAAATTTCCTGCGTCACAAACATACAAAGAAAGACTAGAGGAACTAAACAGTAAATGCTCGGAGCAGAGAAGGAAGATCAGCTTTCACATATTTAAAGAGTTTTAACCAGGTACAGGAGGGCATAGAACATAAGGGTATTTAAACTGCATGTTTTAGAGGAAATGTATGGAAAAATTGCTGCAATGAAATGGCAGTAGAGCAATTCAAATATTCTTGGGCTAGACCATAAAATATCATAAACCTCAAACTAAACTGAGCGGTAAGTACGGTCAAGGGTCAGTGTGGTTAATTAAAACTTTTTCAACATAAAATTTAACACAAATGTGACTTAGAAAACAGAACAGATCAATACAATATTTCACTTTACCTACTAGTGCCTATTTATTGTAATATATTATTAACTGTCTTTTTCTCAAGAATAGTCTTTAACATTGGCAGGCAGCCTTCAGGGCCTTCCCTTGTGACCTTCCTCTCCTTTCTGAGTTGCTGTTAGACTTATCTTTCAAAGGTTTACCAGCAGCAATGAAAAAAGGTGCTTTAGATCTACAATAACAGCAGTTTTTTTCCTAGCAGCTTTGATGACATAGATTTCTGTTCTTTTTCAAACAAGAACAAATATGCCTTTAAAAACAAAACAAAACACATTCTTACTTTAAATAAAAAAGTTATGAAATTACTGCGTGCTTTTAAAAGCATTCATGGTTGTCAGCATACTTTGACGCCCAATCCCACAAGGGCATTAAGAGAATAAGAGCTTTACTCTGAGAACTAAAACTGGGTACACGCTACATTTTAATTCACCGAATTATCATGTAGACCACGCAACAAACAAGTGTTTAAACGATATCTGTTTAATGTGTACGATAAATCAATTATGCATAATCGTCTCAAATTATAAAGAATCCTGTGACTGGGTTTTATAAAGTGCCTGATTTTTCAAATGTCCTATTATTGAAGTGTATACGCACATGCGATCTACATAATAACAATTATGCAGATACTTCATGCATATCTCTGCACAATCCTGAGTCAGGAATGTTTTAGCAGAGGATTTGAGGTTTTTGCTGGTCAAGAACTAACATTGGCATTTTACTCTTCTTGGGCCTGATCCATACCTACGCTGGTGTGTGTAGTGTATTATCGCCGAACGTACCACCGATGAACGGCAATAGGCACTCCCCTTGCTTGTACCTAGTTTAGCTTCCATATGCTCGGCAAACCCTACCCTAACTTTTGTGTTCGTACCCGCGGCCGTGGGTATGTTCAATGTTTATTAACGATGCTTAGCACGCCCATACTGTACAATTTAAATGTCTCCCCCCGCCTATATTCCTTAACTCCAGCGTCCATACAAACTTTACCCTTCATCGGTAAAAATGCAAAGTATATGGAGGCCCGAATCGCTGCTACGACAAACGGTGTGTTACTACCGGAAGTTGTCACTAGGTGCATGCGTAGTGCGTTTTTTCTGCCGATTTCATGCTTACGTGCGTTGTTCTGGATCAGGCCCCTTGTGTGTAGAATGCAGGGCCACTGGGTACAATGGGCAAGTGCCAGGAACCCACAAGTTCAGGGGCCCTTGAGCACTGCCTGGTGCCAGCACTCAAAGCATTTTCAGGCTGACTGCCCTAGATTTTCACTGGTCAATGATGTAATCTCCAGATCCTCAGTGGACTAGTGCAGTTGCTCTGAAAATGCTTTGACTGCACTGAATGGCCGTCAGTGAAATCTGCAGGCTGCCGCTCCACATTTTATTTCACCAACAGCCATTCAGTGCAGTGGTGCCTCACACCCTTGCAATTGTCCAAGCAGTGCAGCCGTGCGATGTCATGAACACATGCAACACTTCTTAAGTAATAAGGTAAACACATAGTTTGTCATTATAGTAACATAGTAACATAGTTGATTATGCCTGTGTCAATGTGCAAATGCATACCCATCAACTAGGTCACAACAGCATCATCACTGCAGAGGAAAGAAAAGGACTTCAAAACAGGAAGAAATAAGTGTGACAAATGAGGGGGCAAAAGACTGAATAGACATACAAGGAGGGGGGCAGAAGGCTGAATGGACACTCAAGGAAGGGGGCAGAATGCTAGCTGGACACATAAGGAGAGGGACAGAAGGCTAGCAAGAAATATAAGGAGGGGGCAGAGAGCTATCTAGACACATAAGAATGGGGCAGAATGCTAGATGGACACATAAGAAGGGTGCAGAAGGCTGACTGGACACACAAGGAGGGGGCTGTAGGCTGGTAAGACACACAAGGAGAAGACAGAAAGAATGGCTGGACACACACAAGGATGGGGTCTTTGGATGGCTCTAGAGACACACAAGAATGGAAAAACTCTGCTGCGGGAGGGATGAATTGCCGTTTATATATTAAAATGTTTGTAATTTTTAAAGTTTATAATGTTCAAAAGTTTTGGTTACATTTCTATTCCTGTGAATTGATTGGTAGGGGTCTCTGCGCATTGCTTTGCCCTTTGCCTACAATACTATTAAGACAGCCCTGACAGAATGGAAGCAAGTAGAAAAAGATGGTCACAAAGGGCCTGATCCAGAGCTCCGAAATTTCGCACGGCGGGCGAATGCGTACGTTCGACCGTGCGAATAAACAAGCACGCCTCTAACACTCCCATAGTAAAGTACCTGCTTACGGCGGCTATACCCTACACTGGGTACGACCGTCGGCCGTACGAATTTTTGCACATAATACGCTGAGCGTACGGGCTTAGCACGCCCATACTGTACAATTTAAATGGCTATCCCCGCCTCCCTGTTGTAAAACGAGCGCCCAGCCGACCGTCGTACTGAACGCACGCCCCTCGAGCGAAAAATTCGCACACCATACGACCGCTATACGCTCATGTCGTCCAGCCGACCGGAAGCTGTCATACTGGGCATGCGCAGTGCGAATTTTCGTACGAAAATACGCAAAAAAACGTCGTACGCTCGCCCGTCGGACAGCAATTTCGTAGCTCTGGATCAGGCCCAAAGTCACCTATCCGCAGGTGTCCGCTTTGTTTGTATGCTCTAGTGGATTAGGGTGTTCCACATTATTTAAATGTGAAAGTGGGCAACTTAGTGCTGCTGCAAACACAGTGACAGGCCTGATTCCGTGCCCTTCCAGCAAATATTTTGCATTAGATCAGAGCTGGTGTAAAAGTAAAACAGAGGATATTTTACTTCAGTAAATGCCAATATTTTTGTTACATTTATGAATCAGAAATACTCTACAATATACTTATTGTTTTTTTTAGGTCTGAATAGCAGTGTAATGCCACAGAGTTTGCTTGGGCATTTTTTTTTTTTAAATACTGCTACAAATGTTTTATTTTTGTTATTGTGAGGTAAAACAGAACTTGGCTTCCATCAAGTTTGAATAATCTTTGGTTCTATTTCATAAGATGATTCCCTGAAAGTGGGAGTCTTATTGCCATCCCGACATCTGACAATCCATAAAGGTTTGAGCAGATGTTTCAGATTATAAGTGAAAAAACTATCAGGTTTGTAAACGTATGTTTATCTGCACAGTGCAAAGAAAAATGATATCCTCCAGTGTCTGTCATCCCCTGTATGCAATTGTGGTTAATCTACCACTGGAAATCCTGTTACTAACATATTGAACATAAAGGAAGGTAAGGTAAAGAAATTCTGCTGTAAAGAATAAATCTGTGCGAGCAATACTGTAGGAAAGGCCTTCTGTCAGTGTGAATTTCCAAAGGAAGCTACACCAGTATTGTTAGACTTCCTCTATAACAAATCACAATATTATGGTGGATTTCATTTTACCAACCAAGAGTATAATGGGGTTGTGTCTCTTTTACTAGGGACTTTTATAACTTTTATGCAATGTAAAGCATACAATATGAAGAATTAATTTTAATAAGTCATAGAAATCAACAAAGTCTGAATTTACTTTAACGGCCAGAACTTTTTAAAACAAATAGTGCTATAAAACTACACTACCAGAAAGCACTGTCAGACAATTGGACATACTGGCACGTCAGTTCACAATATCACCATTGCATGCCTTTCAGCTGAGCATAGAACATCACGGAATCTTTAACCTCTTATTTAGTTGCGAGGTGCGTTACACAATGTGCACATTAGAATCTACCACACTCACATGCTTCTGTTTTTTGATAAACAAGCACAACCAACCAGAACATGCTATCTATTGCAATGAAGCTGACCTGACCTTAGAAGGCATGACTCGCCCCGACATCTCTGAAGAGCCCAGCAGCGACGGGCAAGTTTTCTTGACCCTAACCCTAATTATCATCTTTCTGCAACCTAGGCCTAACCCTACTCTAACCCTCACCATCCCCATAGTCATTCTGCAGTCTAACCCTCACTCTCCCCTCTCTGGAGCCTAATTTAAAACCCTCCCTTAACCATCCCCATTCCGCAGCCTAACCCTAACCATAATCATTCTGCAGTCTAACCCTAACCCTCCCCTTTCTGCAAGCTAATCAAAAGCCTCCCCTAACCCTAACCATCCTCATCCCACAGACTAACCTTAACCCTACCCTCTCCACAACCTAACCCTATCCATCCCCATCAAACAGCCTAACCCTAACCATCTCCATAGTCATTCTGCAGTCTAACCCTAACCCTCCCCTCTCTGCAAGCTGAGCAAAACCCTCCCCTAACCATCCTCATCCCGCAGACTAACCTTAACCCAACCCTTTCCACAACCTAACCCTATCCTTCTCTGTCCTGCAGCCTAACCCTAACCCTCCCCCTCTCTGAAGCCTAACCCTTCCTGTCCTGCAGCTTAACCAGAACCTGTCAAAATAAGTCCATTTGACATGGTACCCATTCTGGAACTTATATTTTCCCTATTAAAAAGCTACTGCCAATGGTACAGCTACAATGAAGTTTTCATCTGTATTATTCAGTAAAATGGGCTTTCGCTGCAGCAGCTACATTCCATGTTTCTGCATATCTCACCATCGTACTAACAGGATAAACTGATTGTAAGGACATAACTCTGGCTTCCTCCAATTTTACAGAAATACATAAAAACTGGACATATTCCAGAATTTTTATACATGCTTTATACATATATTATACATACATTTTAGACATGCTTTATACATATACATACATATATTATTATACATGCCAAACTTTATTTAACTGCATACTTCAAGGGATCCTTCACACACACATCCAGCATTCCTGGAATTTAGGCCAAATATGTCTCCCACACCCTTATTACTAAATAAGATTCCTATGTGTCACAATACAATTCATTTTAAATTTAGGTCACTTGGACAACTATTTATAACTTCAATTGTGTTTTCACTATTACGACCTCAGAAATGTGATGTCCATGCAATGCCCCTGGATACAGCTGTGCATTAGACCATTTATTTTACACTTGATTTTAGTACTTTGTATTCTCTGCACATGGCTGTTTGGCTTCTTAGCTCAGCAGTGAGGCAGATATGACATAACTTCACGTCAGAAAAAGTAGCATCTCTCAGCTGCATAGTTGATAGATATTATAGGCAGCACCGCTAGAGACTTCAAGTGCCTTGCTGTCATTATTAAACATTATATATATATATATATATATATATATATATATATATATATATATATATATATACACACACACCGGGCAGTTCCCGGGTCTGTGCGCATCTATATGCAACCATCACTGCTGTTTCACTGTTTCCATTCTGACAGCTGGTCCGGACGCGACGTGTTGCCGGGACAACGGCGGGACGCTTCTTGGCGGCTGCTAGTCTGTCGCGGAGGACGCCCCGCTTTGAGGTGCAACGCACGTGGGTCCGGATCACCGGTTAGTAAGGTATAAATTTTGCTTTATTCACACACATTGTAACACATATCCCTGAATAAAGGGCCGAATAAAGGGCTCTGTAACGTTGGATCACCATGCTGACTTTGTGAGTTTCTTTTCCTTATCTGTTAAGAAGACGCCAAGTGCCGGACACCACATGTTTGTATACTAGGACGCCGATCCAGTCAGGGCACTGGTGCAATTGAACTGGGTGAGGAGTGCCACACATCACCCCTATATATATATATATATATATATATATATATATACACACACACTCCATGCATGTTGTAACTTTTTGTACTGGCTGATGGGATTATGGTGACTAGTTAATGGAACTTGGAAACTATAAAGATCTCACAGCCACTCTTCCAGTGGCCATTGCTCCGACACATCCACCTCTGGTACGGGACTGACTTCTTTCACGTTTATGTTATTGTTTTTTAGTGTATTGTGTTTAAGGATATTTTTCTGAATGGATATTTATATGTTCCTTTATTAAATTAATTTTGTTTTCTCATTTTTAATTTCTTGCCCCTGGTGGGGGAGAATGATCAATTCAAACAAGATTAAATGAAGGAGAAATTTTATTGATTTAACAGAAATTGGACAATGCTGACAACATATTATTTATTTATTTATTAATTAATTAATTAATAACAAGACACTTGTAATTGCTTTGGTATTTCCCTGCATAATTTTAAGCTTGTTTATTTAGACAAACAATTCCATTTAGATTTTTGAATATTTTATTAACTTAACATATATGATAAAAGAAATAATCCGCAATTAATACAATTTAAAAATATTTAGTATTTGATTAAACTGATAAAAACTATATAAGGGTTTAAAAAAAAAAAAACTAGCAAAGTGAAATATGAAACTGCCAGACTTCTAGCTGATGTGTCACATTGTCTAATCCTTTCTTTTATTGATCGAACAACGTACAAGAAACACTTAAAAAGTTCATAGTCCACACAGTAAAAAAAATCACAACAGCACAGAAGCATTGCAACGAATACACAACACACAAAAAACAAACAAAGACATCTCCAGCTATTCCAAATCATCTTAATGTAATAGATAAAGCACAAGCCTTACCTTAGAAATAGACAAGCTGAAGAACACATACAGGCCTGTGAAACAGACGACCTGCAAAATCACTATGGAGATAATGGCCACTATTAGCCATTGTAGGCTAAACTCTCTTCTCAAAAACTCCTTCTTGCCTGGCTCCTGGCAGCATTCTTCCCCGTCCCCTTGTCGTAGCATGGTCGCAGCAGAGTCGCTGCTGTCTGTGCGGTAGTATTGCTGCGTGCCTTGGTTTGTCATTGTCAACAGTGATTGCGTCTGCTATTAATCCCAGATGAACTCTAGAACGATTATTTAAAATACTATTCTGTGTTCCGTTCCGTTTGCTTTGTACCCTTAACTACTCTACCTCTACATTATCGTTACTTTCCTTGTAATTCCCTTTCCTAATCTTTTCTGTACCTCACCCCTATGGATTATACTCCAAGCTCCTCAGCACAATCCACTCACTGCCCCTGCCTTCACCTCCAGCAGCGAGTATAGAGATAAACAGCAAATTCCGAAAGAGAAATAACTGGTCCTGGGAGGGACCTAACATTTATTCTTTCTCTTTCCTGGACAGAGGTATTAACAGAATTAGCTGAACCCGCCCTGCTTTGCCTCAGTCCAAAGTCACCATACGGGTTTTACATTTTCTACTGTTAGTGTAAGGCATAAGAAAACTTTAAGAACCAAACATTTCAGTTACAAACTAATATAAAGGTTCAGTATTATCAAAAAGGGAGCAATGTCCTGCACACTACATATTTAATTACAGAAAGGCAGATTTTCTCAGAGAGAAAGATAAACATTGATTGCAATGGATCATCACATATCAAGCTGATGGGAGCTGATCCAGAGCTGCACTTACACTGTTTTGTAGGTGTAATTGCATTTTCAGAGCAAAACCATGCTGAACTGCAAATTTACATTGTGAAAGCAGAAAGCAAGTATTTTCCATGCATGCAAAAGATTTAAAATAAATGCACACCCCTAACATTGCAAAATGGTTTAGCCAAACTATACACTTACAACTGTTTTGCCCTTACTGCCAAACTCTGAATCAGCCCCATAGACTTCTTCGGGGCTGGCGGAACCCGGTAAGCGGGGTAAGCGTGGCACCAAGCCAGAGAGGCTCCCCTCCGCCTGCTATCCCCCACTGGAATATGATGGGCCGGCGACTGGGGAGAAAATGTGCAGCGCAGACATCCCCTGCTCTGGAGACCGGCAGGCAGCTCATACAGGAGGTTCCTGCATAAGCTGCTGCGGCAGTTACATAGAGCGGCTGATGTCAGCTTTTCTGTGTAACTGCCTCAGACACTCATACAGGAACCTTCCTGAATGAGCTGTGTGCCGGAGGAGAGCGCCGCGGAGGAAGAATCAGATAATACCCCTTTCACATCACCACCCCGGCAATATCCCGGGTTCACAGACCCGGGATATTGTTGGGGCAGCAGAGGATCCCAGGGTCACAGATCCCGTTTCACACTGCAGGTCAGACCCGGGAAATTCAGAGACCCGGGTCTGCCCTGTCTTCAAATCAATGCGTAATTTGTTTACCGTTGCTCTGGCAACACTTGTTGCCAGAGAAATAGTAAAAAAAATTACACCAATCAGGTGCGTTAGGTGCTACCTGGGTTGAAAAACCCGGGTAGCACCTTTCACACTGCACCCCTACCTGTGTCGGACCCGGGAATAACCCTTCTATTGCCCA
>WWET01002113.1:274607-288126 GCA_011038615.1 Limnodynastes dumerilii
CAGACTCCGTAGTGCACTACAGCTGATCAGCAGCCAGGCCCATTACTTGGATCTACTCACCAGCTGCTTCCTTCATATATCGCGTTGTGTATTTTGCTCCTTCAGAATCCTCCTGAATTTCAAATAGCAGACCCTTTTTTCACTTTACCAGATCCGTTTATTCTGCTTTCTCTAGGGAAGGCTCTAGGGGTCCCCGCGCTCTTGTACTCCGCAGCAGACGGCGGCAGAGGCCGGACACCGCTCAGGAGGACAGAACTGCAGTTCAACGCGATATATGAAGGAAGCAGCTGGTGAGTAGATCCAAGTAATGGGCCTGGCTGCTGATCAGCTGTAGTGCACTACGGAGTCTGTTACTTTTCAGGTTAACCCCTTCAGCACAGCAGTGGATTGGATCCTGCAAACACTGACTAAGGAGAGAAAGGACAGTGAGTAAGACAGAAAGGAACTGTGGAAGAATACATTCTGTTGTGAGAGGATTGATAGATCCTTAGGAGTCTATTTATTTGCTGTTATATTTCCTAGCGGACACTCTTGATACATTGGTAGTTACAGTGTTGTAATATTATTTGTTTGTCTATGTCTCACATTATTGCAGATGTAATTAATATTTTTTACAACATTGTAACTACTATGCCTAAGTAACTGGTCATGATTGTATCTTAACACCTTATATATTGCCATTATAATTCAATATCCACCCAAAACTATGAATAATGTTTATAATAGAAAATGTAAAGGTACCAGAAAATAACTTATCCCAAAAAATACTAATCTTGTTGGAATAAGAAAACAAAGCAACATACATTTTACTGAGCAATGAAGTTTTAATATTAAGTACACTGGATTACTAATAATTTGTAATGTTTTAAATATGCCCTTGTAAACATATAAAATATTTACAGACACGTGACAGAAATGAAAGTCATGAGGCCATTAACATTGCTCATACACTATAAGGAAACATTTCAGTAACATCTGCAATTGCACTAATATTCTTGGACGTATTATTAAATAACTTATGGGTTGACTATTTGAACCCAAAATTGTTTAAAGCAATTACAGTAAATGACCAAACAATAAAAAATGATTCTATTCTTTATAGGTTGTTAATTAAAATATGTTTTGTATTGTATTACAACGGAGCTTAAAATTGTTTATACAGAACCAGAAAACAAGATACATAACAAGTTACACAAAAAGACATAAAAAATATTATCACTGAGACAAGTCTTGAAATTGAAGTCTAAAATGACCTCAAAAGTATTTCTCTAAAACTTAATCCCTGAAGCTGCTTGTGGGCTGAGAATAGGACCTGGATGAATGTTGAATCTCCACCTCTGCAGCATTGTCTACATCAGCATCAGCCCCAAATTCAAAACTTAACCCATTTGTGACTGCCATATTATGGAATATGCAGCACAGAACAACAATACCACACACTATACCAGGTGCATACATAAGGGCTCCACCCAGACCGGTCAAGGCACCAAAACCTGCCTTTCAACAGACCAAAACATCTTTCAACCACATGTCTGGTGGCTGTATGCATGTGGTTGTATGTGACATGCTGCTTTGTGCTAGGGTTTAATATGGGAGTAAGATGAAAAGGCCTCAAAGGGTAGGCACTGTCAGCTAATAAAGACAAACATATGCAAAGGGTTAGCACAAACATGTATCTGAGAAAGGTAACTTGTTTAATGATTGCTACACCATTTTATGATTGCCTCATCACAAAGGAGTCATGTGAACTCCCTGGAAATTTGGCTACAACATAACGGATAAGGAGGTTGGCATCACATACAATCTGGACATTCAAGGAATGGAAGCTCTTGCGGCTCATAAAAATCCCAGAATCCATTTTCCTAGCTAATATAATGTGCGGAAAACCAGATATGATGGAAAATTACTGTTTCATCAGCAGGAGGGCTGCCTCATCCGGTGGCATATGAATAAATTGGTTGACCCGCAAAAGGAACACCCCCAGTACAACCTTCACTATGTGACTGAAGGAAGACTGGGACATTCCAGTTGTAGATCCCATTGCCTTCTGGACTGAACCAGAGGCACAAAACTGTATCACCGACAATATTTTTGTCAGCGGTCTTATTGCTGTATGGGTGTCAAGGTTCCCCTCCAGGTCCCTCTGCACAATTTCCAAAGTTTCCAGGATAACATATGGAGGTAGATGAAAACGCTGCCTCACCTCATCACCCAACACCCCTAAGAGACTGACACATGACCTGTAGATGCACTCCCGGGCCTTCTGGTGTTGAATTGGATGCTGACATGGAACAATGGCACACAACAGACGCTCATCCTCATAAGCAGCCTCAATGACTACATACGCTCTAACCTGCAAGGAAAATACAACAATAATGTAGCAGCAAACAAAAAAATTTAAAAAGCAAGGAAAAAACTGATTTTGTTATTGTTAAAAAAAATTTAATATAAAGGTAAACAATTCCAACATTTGTGTGAGTAGGTTTTACAAATTAAATGCAAATTTGCAAAAGATTCAAGCCTTCTCCTAGCCATCATAACCACCAATTATATCGGTTAACATGCACTGAGCATTTGTGAAAGTCTTACATATGATTAAAATATACTTCATATGGAGCCAGTGCATTAAGATATTTAGCACATTCATATAGACCCTTATATACATTAAAACACTTACAATTAGATGTTCCTGTAGAAAATCCATTTGTTGGAGGCATCATATAAATCAAAAGTTAATTTATCTTACACATTTATTTGATAATATAAAATAGACATATGTAAGGTGGACAATACTTTAATGTAAGTGCATTACACGCAATACAAAGGCACATGTGTTAATAAGAACAAAAATAAACATTTTTAAACTAGTTAAAATAATATAATTGTGGTATTGTTTAAGTTTATTTTAAAATACAGCGTATAAAATGTAACTAAAAACCAAAATTATGTACAAATAAAAATGGAAACAATATGTAACATTACAAAGTCACATAGCACATTACATTTACTTTAACAAACAAAATATTGTGCTGTTTATAGGTTTGTGATTTAAATAGTGTAAAGTATACATTTATAGATACTGTTTATGTCAAAACATTTCAAAATGCTTATACATTGAAAAAAAAAAAAAGTTAAAACTTCCATTTAAAATTCCTTACCTTACAAGTGACTTGCAATGCTTTGTGTTGTAAGTTAAATGTTAATAAAGGATTGATTTCTTTTATCAGGTAACCTGTAATTGCATTAACAACATGCACCGCATGTAGTTACATTTGCCTGCAAATACTAATGTTAGAACACATCTATTCCTACTTTACTTACGCTCCTAAATCACCCTCCTCTTCTGCACACTCGTAAGTATGGAAAATGTGCACCTTACAATTTCAGAACTGCCTCTAAACACTTAATATTCACGTTCATGATAGTAATCACGCCTTGTGCATGAAAAGCTGAACGGTCGTAGTAGAGAACCGCACAATCCCATTTACACAATGTAAATATGTGTTCTGAGTATGGGGAAGCAGATACTTAATTGGGAAAGAGGAGTTCCCTGAGGAGAAAGAGAAGTTCCTCCTAGAAGATACAGTGAGGAATATGCAAACCCAGAGTGTGCAAAAAGTAAAGGCAGTGATTGTTGTTGTTTATATAAGCAAAAGGATGGTAAAAGCCATGTCGCCAATAAGCAGAGGAAATTAAAACTGCAGGATCGCCACATAATCCTGAGTATATCTTTTTATTACTGAAATATCGTTGTCTTTTTTCCAGTGTGTACCAGGCTTTAGGTCCATTTTCATATGGTGTGCAGTAATAAAGGTGCAGTTGATCTGTTCTCTAGCACAAAGCACCGTGGTGAGTCTGAGCACATTACTATTGGCACCAATTTAATGTAAGTTAGTGGCAGACCAGTCTGCTAATGTGAGTCATGTAGTGTATAATGTTGCTGACATCCTAAGAAAGGACCAGATCCAGACTTGGGTACGAGCACCATTTTACGCACGCAAAAGTTGTAAATAGTGTTAAAATATAAACTGCACAACACTATGGACCTGATTCACACTTGAGAACGCGATAGGTTCCTAAATATATGCAACTAATAGCAACGAAACTCACTCAGCACGCCCCCGGATTTTAGGTTCTTATGTGACTTACGAGTGCCATAGGGCTCCCTTAACTGTAGGTTCACTTGTAGGTTCACATTCATTTGAATGTGTAGGGAGTCTACTTAGGAACTTAACTGCCTCCCTCCACCCAAATCTTTGTATCTGCCGAGTTCATTATGCATAGAACGCCCATTTTTGCGTATGTTTTAATACAAACCTAGAGATTTTAGGTTCATAGTGTATAAGCACGGAATTTGTGAACTTAAGTCCAACACAAATAGTGTATAAAAGTTACTACGCACGCGCAGTGCACCCTTTCTTAAATATACGCACCTAAAATCATAAGAATTCTTAAGTGTGAATCAAGTCCTATGTTATTATGATCTATCGGGGCAATACTAGTTTATTACCAATGATCGGGACAATACTAGCTTAGTACCAACTATCGAGGCAATACTAGATTATTACCAACTATCGGGGCAACACTATATTAAAAAAACATATAACGGGACAATTCTATTTAAGGGGTAACTATGTTGGTAGTGTTTACGGGATAACAGGGGCACGCTAGTAATGTTTTTACATTCTCATAGAACACATTATTCACGGCGCAGCATACCATTAACACTTGGCATGCTGATGCTTATAGTACTAAAATGCACTGCTTTTTTAGTTTTAAAAATAATTTTTCTTTTATTAAAAATTTTACAATTATGTACGCAAGTGTCTCTTTTCATCAACGCGACACTCACAGAAGGCGCTTTGCAGTGGCGCATTTGATTGCAATTTTGCCTCAATTTTACTAAGCAACGCTTAGTAAAAACAGAGATTGCTATGGCAATCATTGCAAAAATCGCCATGGCGATTAAGCTCATTGCGATTTTCGAAAAGGACAAATTGCAGTGATTTTTCCTTTAGTAAATCACTAAATCGCCGCAAAAAATCGCCAAAAGTGGCGATTTTATAAACAATAGAGGCCCCAAGAGTTAAAGGACACAACACAAGAAAATTCTTCATCAACTATAATATTTAATAAACAATTAAGCAAAGTACATGAATAATACTTAGCTTCAGCTGGTAGTTATTGCTTGGTAATGATCAACAGGTTTTAGTCAGGTCAATTCAGTACGAAGTCGGGGGGCGGACCTTGTGCCAACTCCCTACTTTATTAGGTTATAATCATGTATTAAGCAAGTTAATTGCTAATTACTTGCAAGTTAATTACTGTTACATTCTGTCAGGTTTCTGGCAGAATGTAATTGTTTACATATTCCCTGGCTGCTGTGCTCGGTTCTCACCTGCCCTGCATTAGCATGGCTTACCGGGGGTGTGTCTGGCTGCAGCCTTTGTTTGCTGGCGGAAACTTTAAAAAGCTGCCAGTGTGAGTGTGTGTTCCACGACGCCAGTGATAGCGTCTGGTTTCCTGCATCTGGTTTCTTGCGTCTGGTTTCCTGTGTCTAGCCTGCTGTTTTGGATCATGTGCCTCGTGCCTTGTCATTCCTCCATTGTGTTTTCTTTCCGTCCTCCCTCTGGTATCTTGCCTACCTTCCGGCCATTCCCCCCCGGTCCTCCTGGTGTCTACTCCCTATTCCTATCTGTTGTTGTTGTGCTGACAGCGTCTCGCTTTGGTGTACACCATCAGTTCTCCCTCTGAGTCGTTTCCACCTGACTACATGTCACTGTGTGTGTCATCTGCCAGAGTGAGTGGCTGTGTTTCTGAATCTCATCCATGGACTCTGCTTAAATCCAGCACCAGTCTGAGTGTGTAACCTATCAGAGTAGGTGCCTGTGCTCTATCTCTCAGTCCTATCTTCACCATGTGACACCCTGGGTCTGCAGTGTGTGAGAGGTAGTCTGTTTACCCCCTGGGGGTTTTGTTATATATCTTGGTACTTCAATATCCTCGAACTTACTGTTTTGAACTGTTAGAGAAAGTTCCTGTTCCTCATAGTGGCTTGCCAGATGCTTCCAGGGACCAACACTGCCCTGCTGGGTATCCTGCAGCCAAGACTAACCTCACAATCAGAGGCTCATGTGAATATAAGGTCCCAGTAAGACTCTGCGCCTTGTGTGGGACCTGGGTACCTGGTCAGATCCAGATTTAATAACGACAGCTAATTTACACATGCTGCATATATAAATCTGGATGTGGGAACGCACTGCGCATGTGTGTGGAAGATGTTACGCATTGTAACTCTGATCATACCTAACTTGTATCTCTGTACGATGGGGGCGTGACATCCCTACGGAAGCCGAATATACGCATTGTGGAAGGAGGGAGGCATTTAATTTGTACAGTATGGGCTAGGTTAGGCACTTACATACGACAAAGCTTTACATATGACCAAAAATACGCAAGGAAAAATTAAGGTAGTTAAGGTTTTTAACAACAAATAAACTAAGTTACGTGTGTGTTAGGGGTGTGCCAGGGGGGAGTGCATTATACATGGTAGTGCGTAACTCGGGTATGCTTGCGTACATAAAATAACCTTAAGTCTGGATCTGGCCTCACTTATCTAACTCATTTCTACATTCCACATATGCGCAGTATAAGTTAGAATTACATAATGTAAGTATCACATACCCTATGATCCCACCATGCTACCTTATCGGCATGTCTTGGCCTTGAATGTCTGGTTCTACACCGTATTAATAACACATTTGCATAAAAGCACATTAAAAATGGAGAACAGCAGCCATTGACAAACAATGGGTTACGCTCGAAAACTCCTTTTCCGAAATCCCTTTGCATACCCTACCATGGTTACCCAAAATTCCTAGTCATCCACACCCAACCATCAACCCCACTATAATTTGCTGGATACGCTTAAGAGACAAAGCGAGCCTTTCCTCTCAATTCTCCCCCCTTACCCCACTTGCACACAACCAGGCTTTCCCACCAGGTCTAACCAAAGTCCCACTTTCTAGATTTACAGTGGCGGGATGTCACAGGGCAGGACAGCTGGTAAATGCTAACGGCATCTTGCCTTTCTCAGAGGTCAAAGAGAAGTTCTCTCTCCTCCAGAAAGATTTCTGGATATACCTAAGCCTCAGACACTTTCTAACCCACTTAGCCCCAAGAGAGACGTGGCGGAGGCCCCTGACTCCTTTCGAACTCCTTTGTTCCACTCAGACTGCTCCTACGCACATCCTATAGACCCTCTACAAGCTACTGCTTGACCATTTATTCAACTCACCTATGAGATACATAAATGAGTGGTGTGAGGATCTTGACCTTACAACCGATACTGAAACTTGGAACAAGATTTTCACCATCACTCACCAATGCTCATGGAGCTTATCAGTGGTGGAGACTCAGTTTAAGCTGCTAACCCGCTGGTATAGGGTGCCCTCTCTCATTCACCGCATGCTGCCCACTTATTCAGATAAATGCTGGCGCTGCCAATCAGAGATAGGTACGTTTAAGCATATTTGGTGGGAGTGTTCACAAATTAGGGATTTTTGGGGGAAGGTCCAAGATACCTCACAACTAATACTCTCCGAAAACGTTCCGCGTAACCCTGAATTCTGGCTCCTATCTTATACCACCATGTCGCTGAAACACTACAAGAAATCCCTACTTAACAATGCAGCAAAAGCTGTAATTCCCCTGCACTGGAGGTCAACTTCTCCCCCAACGTTGAAGGACTGGTTCACCAGAATAGACCTGTATTGTGCCATGGACAAACTTGTCTTATCTTCTGAACACAGGAATGAGGAGTATGTCACCACTTGGTTCCTATAGTTACAGTTCAAATTTACCCCGGATTACCAAAGCAGAATATCTACTTCCTCCCTTTCTTAACACGAGATAGACAACAGAACTATGTGCCATTGCAGACACATTTCTAAATCACATCTCATTGTTCAGGCACCTGGAGACATCAATGAAGATGTTAGAAACCTTCCAACCCATTACCCCTCCCCTTAACCCTTTCCCCCTCCTCCTCCTCTGTGTTGTCTACCCCCATCCCTTATCTCCTAGCATTTTTTGTTTTTAAACAGCCTAACTGGGCTGATAGCCTCGAGAAGACTTGTAAACATGCCGGCGTCCTCCCGAAGACGGAAAATACAGCATCCGAACAACAATTTCTAGCTTATATTTGTCAGTATTATCACTCTTGGATAAATCGTGGGAAACCACTATTGTTTGTATACTGTAACAACTGCTCTAGAATTGCTACCTGTATTGTTACCTGTCTTCGTTTGCTGGATACTAATAAAAAAAGAATTTACAACAAAAAGACAGGTAACCGTCTTTCTCAGTTTCCTACTCTTTGTAAAAACTGCACTTCCCTTTTGACTGGGGTCATAGCTATTATACCTTTGCTCATCTAGCCCAAGGGTATGGAAATTTTTTTGAGGTTATGTCTCCGAAAGCTGCTCAAACCTCTTCTGCATTGAGAAATGCTAGGTACAAACATTGTACAAAACTCATCCCCCTTCTCCACCATGCCTACTTGATCATGAAGCTCCCCCCTCATCACATGATCCAATAAATTGTCTCTCCTTTGCTCATGAAAATAAGGCTCTTCTGGATTAGGGACTCTCAAAAACCTCTCATTGGACCTGATTCAAAGACTGAAAATAAGAGAGGAAAGTTACACCTGGGCTAAACCATGTTGATTTCAGGGGAGTCGTATTTCATCTGTTGCAAACAGTATTAGAGTTGAGAGGTGGCATTTCCCAGCCCAAGTCTAAATAGCAGTGTAAAAGTAAAGCTGGTCAGTATCTGTGTGTAGTAAGCTATTCAAAGATATATCACTGCATGCTAGGTATACAAATAACTTGATTCCCCTGAAATCAACATGGTTTTGCCCAGGAGTAACTTTCCTCTCATATCTTCAAACTGATTCAGGGCCATATATAATAAACTGGAGAGGATGCAAATTTTATTTGATGCAGCAATTGCTAAAATAGATTCCAATTCCTCTCACTTAGATTCACTAGAGCAAAGGACCAGAGATGTTGAGGAAAAATCACAAAATCTACAATCAACATTTTCTAAACAAGCTGGAACAATACAATTTCTAAGTGATAGTGCCTATAGCCTGGAGAACAGGCATCACAAAAATAACCCAAAACCATTAAAGGAGAGAGGTTATTTGAATATCTGACAAACGAAAGTGCAACCGGTTTGGGAATCCTAGCACAAATCAGAATGGCCAAAATAGAAAACCGTAGCATTCCTGAAAGACCAGGGGTAGATACTTTTCACAAAACATCCCAGATACCAATTTCTGGTTCTAGGATCCTTAGTTTTTAAAAAAAGATTTTAAATTCGCCCTCCGCTACCCAGCAAAATTGTGTTTCTGTGACGGGATGGTTGCATTGGGTATCTGTTATGGGTTCCATTGGGCTTACAGTGTAGCAACAGTAGGACTGAATTGAAAACTGGGTGGCCTTAAGCTATTGGCAATAGCAATTGCAGACCGGAGGCAACAGCAATTGCAGACAGGAGGCAATAGCAATTGCAAACTGGAGGCAATAGCAATTGCAGACTGGAGGCAATTGCAATTGCAAACTGGAGGCAATTGCAATTACAGACTGGAGACATCAAGATTTGTAGACTGGAGGCAACAGAATTTGCAGACAGGAGGCAGTAGCAATTGCAGACTGGAGAAGATAGGAATTTCAGACAGGAGGCAATTGCAATTGCTGAATAGAGAAAACAGGATTTGCAGACTGGAGACAATCTGGAGCCAGAAGAAGTACACTAGATACAAATTGTTCTGGCACAGTTTGAACTTGGTACTGGTTCATCATTTGAGGTCTTCCAAGATGGCAACCCCCTATGAACCGGATAAGGTAGACAACAGATGCTAGGACCAGGGAAGAGACACAGGCTGGGAATGGATTCCCTGTGAAGGGAGAGCATGGCCAAGACCAATGAGCATCTGACAGGCGACCACGAATGCAGTACGTACACTGATTTGTAACAGTATTCTTGCTAATGGACCTCGTATTATTTTCCCGACCCAAATGAGGCCAAGAAGTTCTTCCATAATGACCATCTCCACCTGAGCAAACCCATGAAGACTGATAGCAGTACCGATCTAAAATTGTCTACTTACATTTTAGAACCATTACTTTCAGTAATGCCTAACCCAGGGGTGGCCAGACTTTCGGACTTAGGGATCTACTCTAAATTAAAAAAATCTTTTGAGATCTACCATAGTCCAAAATAATCATAATGCAATACTTTTTAGGGGGCTATGAGCCAATGAACACATAAAACGAACTAAACATTAATGTTAGCCTTATTAAAGGGTGTTTTAAAATTATAGCACACAGATCCCTGTGTTTTAAAATTTTAGCACACAGATCCCTGTTTTACAAATTATGAACACAGAATACATGGATAAACACAGGATGAATGTGTTTTTGAACACCAGAAGTGTTCAGTACACTGAACAAGGAGCACAGGTCTGCTCCCTGTCAGTGTTATCAGCAAATGGCAGGCAGTATAGCATATAGTATATAGCACACTAGATTGTGGATACAGAGTGCCCCAAAAAATACCCCCCGTAGATCAGTACGTAATTACCCGCTAAACTGCGAAAAATAGCACAGAGGCGAAGATTAGTTCAAACTTACGCAACAGAGTTTACTCAACAGAATCAGGGTAACAGCAAGGTACAACAAGACAGTATTCACGCAGCGCAGCCGACCAGGAAGGCAAAGACGATCAGTCCAGACGTCTTCTCAGGAAAGATGAGAGTGAGTGTCCAAAAACAAAGTCCTTTTATGTCCATACATCAAAGGGGTAGCCGATCTTCTGCTTGATTGGAGGGATCTCAATCCTCTTGAGCCGACCAGCAAGACGTTCAGTCCAGACGTCTTCTCAGGAAAGATGAGAGTGGGTGTCCAAAAACAAAGTCCTTTTATGTCCATACATCACATCAATAGCCGATCTTCTGCTTGATTGGAGGGATCTCAATCCTCTTGGTGGTTCCTAGGTCATCATTGGTCCTGGGGTCTTCCATTGTTCTCCTCCTGGAGGGTCATCTGCATATCCTTCATTCATACACATTTTACACTCTAATCTAGCATAGCGCATAACTACTGCCGCAAACATGCGGTCTTATAAGCGTCTAGCTAACATTATGGGTTATGATTTAAGCTACCCTATGAATATAAACAATACATATAAAGTCCATTCAGAAGCTGTTTGGCGATTTTCTCCTGTTTACTCCGTCTGTAGAGATAAAGCACTGTTTTAATAAATGGGAACATTTTATCCCACACTTTTGCGGTTCTTTGTCTCCAACTATACAGCGATTTATATGCGAATATTCGCAAATATGCTTTAATATTTTTCTGTTTCCACAGTTCCACCCTTCGATAGACCTCTCAATCTATCGCACCAAGACTTCTTCTAATGTAGGATCATAATATAAAACATTGCTGGTTACTCCTATGCTCTCTGTCACATTCATTACCATCTCCGTTTTCTTCCCCTTGCATCTTATTATACCCTGAACACATTTCATGCCTAGTACAATAATCAGAATAACACCCATCAACAATACTAACAATTTGATCAACCCAGTAGCTAGTGCTTTAGCCCAACTTCCTAATCCTGAGACCCAATTTACAGGGTTCAACCATGACACCCATTCTGCTATTTCTTCTCCCACACTAGACAGGGATATATTATGTGACCGACGGAACTCCCATTTCAACTGAAGGACTTCATCCATCTTCCGGTCTGTTACTTCATGTGGGTCTCCAGTATTATTAGTTATATACGTACAGCACTTTACTCCAAACTGGGTGGCCAGAGTGACACAATATCCTCCTGTAACAGCTGTCAGATAATTCAAAACCATTCTATGTTGTGTCAGCTCTTTTTTATAGGCCTGTAATTCTAACCCGGTATACCTAAAGGTTTCATCATATAAATCTGTGATGTTGTCAATAAGATTGGCTAAGGCATGAATATATTTGTAGTTTAGGGTACCTCTAGCAGTTCTGGTGAAATCCAAGGCTACAAGAAGTTGGAACCCCACGGACTCATTTATTAAATCAGTGGCTATAAGATGGGGCGCGCTTCTCTTGTACCTATGTTCATAAGGAACATGCACATATGGAGGGGGACTAGATCTATGCACGTTAAGCATAGTCTCGTGTGTTATGGTCAGTACTTCAGGTACTATTCTACCCAAAAAACATAACCCTCTTGAATTAGGGGCCAGCCACTTATAGGCTTTTCTTCCACAGATATAGTATATGTCACCTGGGAGAATAAAGGGGACATTATGATGTAGTAAAACTTGACATAACTCTCCCACAAAACTCCCTTTACCCAAAGTTTTCATTTGAGTTTTACAATTCTCTTCATTTACTATATCTCTGCAATACTCAGGATGTACACTACCTACATCTATTTTAGTTGAATTAATCCACCATCCTAAGGTTTGAAAACCCTTGCGGCTTTTGACTTCCTGTACCTTTCTAGTTAGTATGGGTTCGCTAGCCGCTCTTGCAGTGTATACCATAGTGTGATTATGCCATATGGCTTCCCAATAACCTAATCTCATATGGCTTGTAAAATTAATACACATTAAGGATTTATCTGTGGAATATTGTCTGAGTCTAAGACTAGGGGATTCGGAAGCATTACATTTTCCTAATAATGGTCTCCCACCCCATAAATGTGGTAACTCAGAGTTGTCTAAAGGGACTGGAATTAGACCTAAGTTGTCTTGTCTCTGAGGTACATGTGAACATACCCAACATTCACTCTGATTTAAAACCTTCCCCACTAACGCATGGTAGTGATCTAATGGGCGCCCGTCAAACAAAGGGTTATATTTAGTTTGACACATTTGTACACAATTCTCTTCCATCACCGGGGCGCAAGTCTTACAAATACAATATTCCTCAGATGACAATCCTGCACAATGATCTTTCTCCTCAGAGTTGGAGCGCTTCTCATACTCGGAACCTATAATGTTAGGCATAGCCCATGAGTCCATACTACCGTCCGATTGATACCCATCCTGTGTTTCATTACTAGACCCGATCTCCGCCACCCTTTCACCATCTCCGAAACTAAGTGTACTGAAAAGGAATGGAAGAGTTAAGAAAAACAATATGGGCGTCATCCTTGGTAGGATATTAAGACAATATTCATCCTTGGTAGGATATTAGTGATTCCTCCGCTGAGATTGACCAGTCTGGACTTCGTCTTCCCAGAACAGGCACTCAAGATCAGGAGCAATCTTCACGACTTCCTCCTTGTCTCGAACCTCCTCAGGATTGACAGCTCTCTTGCAGTGTGATGAGTGGACCCAAGTGCTTCTTTCAGCAACCTTTATGGAGGTGGTGCTAGTGAGTAGTACTTGATATGGTCCTTCCCACCTGTAAATCAGACAACCAGCACGCAAGAAATTCCTAATCATCACAAACTCACC
>WWET01002114.1:18412-38086 GCA_011038615.1 Limnodynastes dumerilii
GGGAGATGGTGGGTTAGGGTCAGGCTGCCAGGAAGGGAGGATTAGGGTCAGGCTGCCAGGCAGGAAGGGTTAGGGTTAGGGGAGGGTTAGGTTAGAATTAGGGAAAGGAGCGGGATACTTTTATTACTTACATTTGCTATGCCTTATTGAGGCATATGCAATAGAAATTCCAACCAGTTTGAAACTAGCTGGGAGGAAACGGCCCTATCGCAATAGGGCCGTTGTAGGTGGGATCCCACACCCATCTGGATGAGTATACTTATATCCCTTTCAAATCACTACCAAATACCCAGGTTTTTAGCCAAAAACCCTGGTCTTTGCAAAGACCCGGGTATTTGGTGGTTATGAGAAACGTCCTTTTTAGGGGACCCGGGTCTAATGACCCCGGATTCAGACCTGGGAAAAAAGAAGGGTTTTCCCGGGTCTCACACGGGTAAGGTGTCAGAGTGAAAGGTCTATGTTGTGTTTCAACACAGGTTTTTCACAAAGACACCCGATTGGAGGGAAATACAATGCAGGAGGATGATGTCACCATATGCTGCCACAGCACATTAGACACATGGCGCACTGGCGTGAGTAGAAGGTGAAGGAGCTCCTGGCCATCTGCGGAGAAGAGAAGATAAAAGCCTAAATATCGGGAACAGTAAACGATGCTCACATTTATTTTAATATTTCCAAAGAGCTGGAAGAAAGGGGCATTACAGAAAGCCAGCAGCAAGTTGTTAATAAATTAAAAGCCCCCAGAAAACAGTTCACAAAGGTCCATGACAGTCACAAGAAAACTGGAGCTGGAAGAATACATCAGCCAATATATGAACTTTGTAATGAGGTATTCAGCTGTTCAGCCAGCTGCAACCCAATGTCCATCTCTTCTTTGCTGACTGCAAAGGAGACATCTTCAACGCAGAACAGCAAGGCCTCAAGAGCATCCTTGCCATTGAGGACACGCAGGATGAGGAGAGTTCCAAGGAGGACTCCTGTATGGTCAATGACTCTTTCTCCAAACAGTAAACTGCTCTGGATAAACCCACAATATACCCAGCTGTGCGCAGGAAATGTAAGTGTCTTTGGGTGTGTGAATGGGCTGAATGGACTGGAGGGTCCATATGTAACAACCGTCGTACGGTAGTTCCATACGATGACTTTTAGGATCAAGGGGACCAGTGGAAAACAAGACTACAGCGATGTATTAGTGCAAATGGGGAGTATATTGAAGGGGACAAGCATTACATTTGTAATACCCATAAATAAAAGTGAGTTGTTTAATCAGTCTCGTTATTTAATAGACATACCTTGTATATAGCCAATGTAAAATATCCCAACGGATTTAAATATGTGGGATATATACATCTATATTTGTGGATTTTATTGGGAAATATGTTTTATAAACAGCCACTGGAAGCTCTGTTTTTTTGTCCTATAAATAGAATATGAGGTTTTTTTAAGCCACGTTTCATGATATGAATGAATATGAATGACTACTTCCTGAGGCACTTACCTGTTATCATACTTAAATCATAAGAACCTGTCAGGCAATATTGTACAATATACTGCACAGAGAGGAGGTAATAATGAGAGCTGCTCCCTGGGCAAAGCATTTATAGTGTATAGTATCCTTGTGTCTTGTCTGCAGTCACTGTTGATGTTCACATATTGATGCAATCAATGGGGGGAAAAATACATTTTTTAAATGATCTGGAGCATTATCCCTGGGGCCAGACCTTGCAGAACCACCATTAAAAACCCATCAAACCTGTACTGTATTTATTCGCGCCACATATCAGTCAGCTATAGAGGAAACAGGGTCTGATTAAGCATCAGGCTGACGACCCCCAGGGATGGTAAACAGGAAGGGAGGATTGGTGAATAAAAACAAATGTTCTGTTAGCGTGGATTCATTTTTGCCTGGTTCATTTGGCATGTAGACACTATAAGAGACGGATTCAGAGGCGCACAGAATCGGCCAGCGTCATACGTGCCGTGTATGCGTTTGTAAAAGTGGGACAGGATGCATACAATCCAACAGCGCACACAACGCACAATTAATCACGGCATATAGTGTGCGGACACACGCCAGCTAAGCGCAAAGCAGATACTTGCCCAGATAAGCTGATGTCAGTGCAGGGTCGTAGAGTGTAATGAGAATGTAAATGGAGGTAATGATTGCTGTGAGCGCCTCCGTCTGAGTGTAAATGTCACAAAATAATAGAAAACAATATCTGACATTTTTTATAAAAATAGGAATTTTTTTTTGTTACTGTATGTAAAAAAGTGTCACATCCTAACGGCAGGGTGTGATATAGGCCGTGGAAGGTCCCCCTCTGGACTTAGACAGGACCTGGGGCTGGTGTAATTGTGTTGATGTAAACAGCCCTTTGTTACGTCTGTGATTGGCTCTGGATCAGGTGCACTTGCTTGGGCCACGCCCCCTTACTGTACATGGCCTACATCCCTCCACCTCTTCCTTCCCATGACACGCCCCTCAGAACATAATCGCTCAGATCTGATTCGCCTGTGAGTGCACACTCGCAGAGACACGTCACGCCAGCTGGTGTACACTCACCTCTCACCTCTGGACGAGGCCCTGTGTGTTCACTTTAGCATATACGCAGTTTGAATTTGTCAATGCCCCTGACAGCTTCTATAAGGCAGCGGACCCTCCCCCATTTCTGCAAGACTCTGTCGAGTCCCGCCCAGCCAGACTCAGACCCCGCCTACTTGCTATGCGACCCTTGTCTGTCACATTCTGCCCCCGTAGTCACATTTGTCTCATAGCAGCCAGATATTATTTTATAATACTAAATGTCATAGAGTCAGTCTCTAAAGTGAGACATTAATGAATATGTATTTTCCTCTATCTTTAGCAAGATGGGGTTTTTTAGTCTCTAAGCAACAATTTAATGTAAATCTATCTATCTATCTATCTCATATCTATCTATCTATCTATCTCATATCTATCTATCTATCTATCTATCTATCTATCTATCTATCTATCTATCTATCTATCTATCTATCTCATATCTATCTATCTATCTAATATCTATCTATCTAATATCTATCTAATATCTATCTATCTAATATCTATCTAATATCTATCTATCTAATATCTATCTAATATCTATCTATCTAATATCTATCTAATATCTATCTATCTAATATCTATCTAATATCTATCTATCTAATATCTATCTAATATCTATCTATCTAATATCTATCTAATATCTATCTATCTAATATCTATCTAATATCTATCTATCTAATATCTATCTAATATCTATCTATCTAATATCTATCTAATATCTATCTATCTAATATCTATCTAATATCTATCTATCTAATATCTATCTGCACTTCCAAAATGACTTTTTCTTTCTCTCCGGATCACAGTCAAAACGCTGCACCGCCTCTGTCTCTTTCTCTCCTTCCAACCTGTCTCCCGCTGTTACCTCCGTCTCTCACCGACCCGCTCTGACCGTCCTCTATCACTCACAGCTCCTCTGTCTCTTTCCCAGGTCTCTCCTTCTCCTCCGTTCAGCTGCTCTCCTCCGATCAGCTGTTTACAGGCTTCCGTTGCTGCGTTATGGCTCCCCTCGTTCACAGTCACCTCAGCGCTTCACTAACTTCTCCCGACAGTCTCCGGACCTCTATCCTCTCAGTTCTGTGTCTCAGCAGTAATCCAGATCTCTGGCCAGCTCTACTTCACCGCTTAACTCCCTTTCCTCACAAGCTAACAGCTCCATTTTACTCCTGTCTTCCCACTTTCTCTGTTTCCACACTCCTTCACTACAACTTTCCTTCCACTCAGCACCTCACCAACTGAACAACTTCAACTTTTCCCGCTCTTTTTCTCCCTAGCCTATCACTGCTCACAGAAAAATCCAGAACCACCACATGACAGCTCTGCCCCAGAGACCCAATCAGCTGACCGTTGCCTGGCAACAGTGTACACAGTCAAACACCTAAGGGATTCTCCCCATACTTTGATATGTACCAATATCATAAAGTTTCATACCATAACACCTTCTTTTTAAGCACATTCGTGCAGGGGCACCACATATGTTAGGGGAATATTACACAACTCCAGATAGCTATTGCATGTGCTATTGCATAAAGCATGTGTGTCTTTCTGAATAGCTGTTGTTTTATGTTATTTTATATGTAACGTGGTATTTGGAGCTGGCGTTTTATGATTCACCTGTTTGTTTATGAATTCCGGTGCACTGTCCTGAAGAATGTGCTAGAATGTTACAGAAAATTGCTATTTAATTCCTTTCAACTGCACATCATAAATTCTCGGGGCAGAGAAATGAGCACCTCTGGGGACAGGGACTAAAAGCTGCCGTTACTGGGGAAAAATGACACAGAGAGGTTCCTGATGCACAATAATTTGCAGTATCTTGGAGAGTTAATGAGAGTCATTTAGTATGTGGGGAGTTTAACCTAAAAGCAATCTCTCCTATATACATTACCACAATCACTGCGCAGAATAATGATTCTATATATCCCAGGTAATATGACACAAGCGCCTCTCAGTGTAATGTGCTTCTGCACCCGGTAACCCATCAGTGTTTACTTGCAATGTCTAACCATTATAAGAATACAGTTTAGTTGTTTATAAATAGGCATCTCCTGGGAGGGTGCTCCCCAGTCAGGTTCACTACTAAAGGCCACCTTTGGGTTATATTTACTAAACTACGGAAAAATAAAAGTGGAGATGTTGCCCATCAGATTTTAGCTTTCATTTTCCTATTACATACTGGAGAATGTTAGCTAGAATCTGATTGGTTGCTATGGGAAACATCTCCACTTTTCCTTTTCTGCAGGTTAGTAAATATGGCCTTCTATGTTTTATACTTCTAATGTTTGTGAACGGTTATAAACCTTGGATTCTCAACCATTGGTACTAGTATTGTGGTACTCAAGGCAACTGGGAAATCTTGTCAGGAGGTATCAGCCATACTTGCAGACCCTCCAACATGACCCATTCCTTTAGGTATAATATACTCCGCACCTGAGCTTCAAACTGTCACTCACCTGGTTTAAATGAATTAACTGATATTTAAAAAACGATTTGTCTCTTTAGTAAAGGTGGTTACCATAGTAACGGATTCAATTCTGGGCTTGGAGTATGGAGCTTTTTGTATAGTGGGGCTTTAATTCCAAGATATATTATACCTACTGGGTTTTTTACATTGACTTTTCTTATTATGTTTTATGTAATAAATTTTTTATATGTTGATTAACAGAAGCCATTTCATTTTCTTTCTTTATATCTACTATTTTAGTATATAGTGGTTTGTATTTAGCACTCATCAAAATTCTTGGTTGGAGGTTTTTCTATGTTATTGGGGAGAGCAGACCCCTATTTTTTATTAGAAGCGCTTATCCTGACCACGTAATAATATTATACATAATTTATTCTCACTCTTCCCTGGGATCTATTAAGTCAGTTATTTTGGTTACCATAGTAACTGACAGTTGAAACCTGAGGAGCAGAGTATATTGTACCTAATGGAATGGGTCATGTTGGACGGTATGTACTTGTACTTTAACTAAGTGTAATACTAGATGTCATATGTAATAGAGGGCTGAATGATTTATGTAGAAAAACACAGCAAAATATGTAAGGGAAAAAAATATATATCTATTATATATATATATATATATATATATATATATATATACACACACACACACAATTTTTTCTTTGATACAATAATTTCTCAAATTAGAAACATTGCAAAATACTATGGACTGGATGCAGTCCCCTGTACGCTTTCCGTACGTGGAGGCCGCTACAAATCAGTTTATAAAGTAATATACACAGCAGGTGCACAAAGCAAGATGAATTTGCACGAAAACACAACATAGCCTGGCACTCTATCCATTACTCAGTTACTAATCAAGTCAGAGAATTAGTTACAAATATCTGCAGATATATATATATATATTGTTTGCAATCCCCAACACAAAGCTCTTATTTCCGAAAAAGGGACATCCGCAAGTTCATTTTCGGATGTCCCTTTTTCGAATAGTTTCCAATTTACACTTTTTTTTCATGAATGGGAGAGTATGCTGTTCGGCATACTTCACCCATATACTTTCGCACTTACCGATATCCTTCCGCCGTCTGCGATGTGCCTCCACCTGATCTCTGCCGCTGCTAGCTGCGGACCTGGAACAGGTAAGTAAATTATTTGTGCGGGTTAGGGTTAGGGTCAGGCTGCAGGTGAGGGAGGGTTAGGGTCAGGCTGTAGGGGAGCGAAGGTTAGGGTCAGGCTGCGGGGGAGGGAGGGTTAGGGTCAGGCTGCGGTAGATGGACCGTTAGGGTCAGGCTGCGGTAAACAGAGGGTTAGGGTCAGGCTGCAGGGGAGGGAGGGTCGGGGTCAGGCTGCCAGGAAAGGAGGGTTAGGGTAGTGAGAGGGGAGGGTTAAGGTTAGAATTAGGGAAGGGACTATTTTTACTCCCCATTTTGGCAAACGGAGCTTTTGGTGCTCCGTAGATCAATTGCAATGCCTGCTCGAGGCATATGCAATCGAAATCCCAGCCAGTTCTCAACTGACACTTTCGTTGGACCCACACCCTATATATATATATATACACACAAAATGGTGTTTGCTCAAATCTACACAAAAACAAGAGAAAGCGCCCCAGCATTCTTGCCATTAACCAGTAACTCACCATGTGATTGGATCTTTAAAATAAAACACAGAGACAATAGTTACATACATTTGCCAATTACAAGGCTTCTCTGTTTTGGTGGTCTTAAATATGAAACTGTCAGAGTCCCTCTATTGGGTCATATATCACATATTTTTTAATTGATAGCTCTCAAAATACATGATATATGACCCAACACATGGACTCTGACTGACCATTTTAGCGTTAAGACCATCATAACAGAGAAGATTTGTACGTGGCTGGTGGCTTATTATATATTTGCTATTTTTTTGTTATTTTGTTTTTTGTAATTATGCTGCAACTGCTTAAAACAAAGCTGACCTGCTGCCAGAGTATTTATAAACAGTGCTCAGCTCCCATATAAGGCGTGCTGAGCGCTGTTATAAATGATCAACCTCTGACAGATTCTTGCAAGAGGATGGGCCAGCTTATCCCGCCCCCAATACTGCATAGCCCCGCCCAGTTCCACCCATCCAGACTCAGGCCCCTGCCATTTTGGTTTCTAAAGATATGAGACAAGCCGTATTGCATAGTAAAGGGTGTAAATTGATTATATTTTTTTTGGGTGCAGGGAAATATTGAATGACTTGTGACAAATTTACTCTGAAACTCTAATTTAGAGTTGAGGAAAAAAAACCATCACCTCTCCACTCTGTTTGCACAATTTAAATGTACTTAATTTGCAGTACAACATGGTTTATTTAAGGTGATTTGCTCCTTTTTTCTTTGCTGGTATTTTTAGTTCTGGATCAGCCATTATTTAGCCTTAAGTCCAGGCCCTGACTCACATGATGTCTCCACGGATAGGTGCACGGAGGTACAAGCTGGAGGCCTCCGGTAAAAGTCCTGTAACAAAGGTTCACCAGACAGGAAAACATGACTGCACACACAGACATCAGCATCCCTGGATACCAGGAAGACACAGCTGGCTCAGGACTGAGAGCTGTCCAGGGGGGATAGCATTGACGTAACACTGATTGAAGCGCTCTTTACCGCTTTCATAACTATGTTATGATTACAATTTGCAGAAGGAACATTACACACAAACATTTCTGTGTTTTATTTTACAGATAGAACAGTATAGTTTGTTACTGGTTTATGGCAGTGTGCTGGGGCAATTTTTCCCTTTGTTTCTGTGGCTAGCAGATTACCCCCTGCCTTTCATGCACCTGTTTAACATTTACTTAATAAATTGATTGAGCAGCTTCCATTCTGGTTTCACCTCAATACTATCAGGAAAATAGAGATATATTTCATAACCGCACGATGATGGTTTTGGCTTATTCCAGTGCTAAGCGGTCGCAGTGCTGCTTGTCACTTATTTCACTTACTCCTTTGCTCAAATTGCTATCTGATGATTCTATTCTTTTGATCACTGGCAGCACTGTGAGTATATCACCTTAGGGTAAATGGACATCTGTTCAAACTATTGGTCGGCAACAGCTTATCTGACAAGGAGAATGTAAACAATGGTAATGCACATCACGTTCATAGCAAGACACAGGTGATAACCAGTCATGTAACCAGGCCACTTCAAAGACTTTTTAACTTTCCTGCCGTGGTCTCCTTGTGGGAACCAGTTCTGAGTTTATGATCATCCATATGCTTGCCAAAGGTTCCCAGCCCCCTTTTCCATGTACCTTCTTCACTATGGACCAGTCCAGTAATGTCACAAAAATTTTTGTTTGGGGGGATCAAGAATTTAATCCTATCCTTGGCACCCCCCTTTTCCCTTGGTGTGCCCCCCCTCCCACTTACCCTGCTGAAGCTTCTTCTCCTTTGCGACATGCTTACTGAATGACACTGACATGACTTTGAGGTCACACCCAGACTTCCCAAGTGTCCCGATTCCAGCGGGACAGTCCCGCTTTCGGAAGACTGTCCCGCTGTACCCATCGCCTCACAACTTGTCCCGAGAGATCAGACTCTTGGGACAAAGTTGTTTTCTTCTTTTTTGTATAGCCCATGCCTCGCTATGTATGCAGCAGGGCTTTACACCGCACAGTACAGGTAATACAGGACTCCTACTGGAGCCCTGTAGGACCAAACCTGTTACTGTGAATGGCAGTGACCGAACCTATGCGGTCACTGCCATTCTAGAAACAGATTTGGTCTTACAGGGCTCCTGTAGGAGCCCTGTATTACAATTACTGCACCACGTGACCGCAGCAGACCGGATGAGGGAGTGTCAGCAAGAGGGAGCACCGCAGAGGAAGTAGAAATCATCAAAGGTAAGTAACAGAAGAGGCTGGACATAAGGGTCAGACATGAAGGCTGGAAATAAGGGGCAGACATGGAGGCTGAAAATAAGGGGCAGACAATGGAGGCTGGAAATAAGGGGCAGACAACGGAGGCTGGAAATAAAGGGCAGACAAAGGAGGCTGGACATAAGGGGCAGACAACGGAAGCTGGACATAAGGGGCAGACAATGGAGGCTGGAAATAAGGGTCACACATGGAATCTGGACATTTAAAGGGGCAGACAATGGAGGCTGGACATAAGGGGCAGACATGGAGGCTGGACATAAGGGGCAGACAATGGAGACTGGGCACAGACAATGGAGGCTGGACATAAGGGGCAGATAATGTAGGCTGGACATAAGGGGCAGACATGGAGGCTGGGCATTTAAAGGGGCAGACAATGGAGGCTGGACATAAGGGGCAGACAATGGAGGCTCTGCATTAAAAGGACAGACATGAAGGCTGGTCAAAAAGGGCAGACATGGAGGCTGGACATAAGGGGCACACATGGAATCTGGACATTTAAAGGGGCAGACAATGGAGGCTGGACATAAGGGGCAGACATGGAGGCTGGACATAAGGGGCAGACAATGGAGACTGGGCATAAGGGGCAGACATGGAGGCTGGACATAAGGGGCAGACATGGAGGCTGGGCATTACAAGGGGCAGACATGGAGGCTGGAGAAATATTAAAGAGGCAGACATGGGGGCTGGACATTACAAGGGACAGACATGGAGGCTGGACATTACAAGGGGCAGACATGGAGGCTGGACAAATAATATAGAGGCAGATATGGAAGCTGGAAATAATAGTAAGGTGAAGACATGGAGGCTGGACATAATAATAAGGGGCAGACATGGAGGTAGGATAAATAAAGGGGCAGATATGGAGGCTGGACATATGAATCCTGGACAAATAATAAGAGGCAGACATATTGATTGCAGGCCTAATAATAAGAGGCAGACATATGGATGGTTGTTAAATCAAAGGGGCAGGCACTAGATCCGCTGGTCTGGGCCGTGCAAAACACACCCACTTTCCCAGACACGCCCACTGGGTGGTACAAGACATCCCCCTCTACCAGGCCGTGAAATTTTGTCTATCTTTCAAAATCTCAAATGTTGGGAGGTATGCACACCAGCGTCACTCAGATGGGGGGAGCTGCTGCGAAGGAGAGGTGACGTTGCCAGAGGAATGCAAAGACACTGTCTCTATGCAATCGTCTAACACCCCATCCCCCGTTCTGACACCTATGGACCAGTTACTGGGTATCCTGGTGATGCTGTTTCAGTGATATACTTTAATTCTCTCACTCTCTTTCTCTTGCTCTCTTATTCTCTCACTCTCTCTCTTCTCCCTTCTTTCCCTCTCTCCTTCTCTCTTCCACACTCCTCTCCTTCTCTCTTCCACACTCCTCTCCCTCTCTCTCCATCTATCTCTCCCCCTCTCTCTCTCTTTCCCCCCTCTCTCTCTTCCCCCCTCTCTCTCTTTTTCTCTCTCCCTCTCTCTCCCATTGCACTGTTATTTTATTGCAACTGTAATAACTGTTGTTTTGTGTTCTTATAGTTAGGTTTTTTATTTTGTTTGATTATTTTACATATTGTTCATTTGATGCTGTCATTTTTATATTAGTTCAATATCTGTTTTTCCTTATCTGCATAATAAATATTATTGTCAATTTTTTCCACAAACCACAGTGATGGAATTGTTCAATCATTTATTTCTACCTGCACATGACTAAGAGGGAACGCCCACTGGTAAACTTAGCTCCTCCCCTCTGTAGGAAGTGTGATTGCTCCCAATTCTAGATGGGTTGGAGCACAAATTATCACACCTCTGAGCAAGCCCATTGTGGAAAGCCAGCCTCAATCCAACAGAACAGCCTAGTATTCCAGCAAAACCCATGTGTTATATATTTGTTTTAAGTCTTATGTGAACACTGCCAAATACCCAGGTAAAAATACAGTTCCTGGTCCCCCATCTGACCTCCTTTTCTCATCAGAGTTTGGAACTTGCAGGAGTTTTCAAAGTACTAAAAATAACAGTGCAAACAGCAATAGCCATCAGGAGCCGCCTGGGAATAGATCCATAAAACGCATTTATACTTGAAATAAATCCACAGTCAGAGGAGTCTGTCAAGTCTATTCACAAGGAAGACGATATCGTATTATTTTCATGCCAGTAAAAGTGAGGTCTCTGCGGACATATCATGGAATGTTCTGAACCACCTGAAGTTCCGGGAAGACCTCTTAGGATGTCTGGTTTCCCTCTGAGCTCTGTCAGACAAGCTCTTGTGAAACACAGGGACTAAAAAGCCCAAACAAAGGGGCCCAAATGCGCCTCCCGCTGCCAAGAAAGAAGAAAGAAGAGCAGAAAGTTGCTGAGGATTTATTAGAGAGCCTCTCTACTGACGCTCAACAACAGCAATTTCCTTTTACTGGTTCTACTTCAGTGTTTATACTGGAAAGTTAAACAAACGGGTGAGATATATAGGTGTAGAATGGCCATAAAGGGGGTCGGTAACCAGATGATCTATGATTTTATTTGTACAAGAGTGATGAAAACCTTACACCTTGCTCTCGGGGTATATCTGTTAAATACAGCATCTTGTATGGTTATGCCAGACATATGGTGATGCCAGGCATGGATAGAATAACCCAGGGAAGAATAGGTGCAGCTCATAGGTCCTTCTGTCCACCTATCACTCCCCCACACATCTCTATCAGTGCTCATAAGTGTTACTATCTACCTATCACACCCCCATACATTTCTATCAGTGCTCATAAGTCTTATTGTCCACCTATTACACCCCCACACATCTCTATCAGTGCTCATAAGTCTTACTATCCACCTATCACACCCCCACACATCTCTATCAGTGCTCATAAGTCTTACGGTCTGTTTCCGGTGGAACTTAAGGTTCGGCAAATACCCAGAGTTAAATGACACCACACAAGACAATTCTTAATCAATTATAGTATTTAATAAAGAATTACGCAAAATACATAAATAATACTTAGCTTCAGCTAGTAGTTATTGCTTGATAATGATCAACAGGTTTCCAGGGGCCCCTATCTCGATTGTTGTCAACCTGGAAAAGGTCAGCGAGTACTTCTGCCCTTACTCAGGGTCACTTCTGCATTCAGGCAGGTCACTTACGTTCAAAGCCTGGGTCACCACTGCACTTAGTCAGGTCAGTTACGTTCATAGCCCAGATCACTCCTGCATTAATCAGATCAGTCCCGTATGAAGCCAACCAACTGACTTTGTGCCAAGTCTTTTATACCCCGACAACATCAGAGCCGGAACTCCCTACCTTATTAGGTTATAATCATGTTTTAAGCAAGTTAATTGGTTCTACGTATCTAACAAATTTCTACATTCCACATATGCGCAGTATAAGCTAGCATTGCATAATGTTAGTGTCACATACCCTCTGCTCCCACCAAGCTGCCTTATCGGCATGTCTTGGCCTTGAACGCCTGGTTCTAGACAGTATTAATAACACGTTTGCATAAAAGCACATTAAAATGAAAAAACAGCAATCATTTTAGGCTGCCTGGACACACTGTCCAACTATGAAACCACCACCCGTCAATCAATCAGTTCTTATAAGTCCTACTGTCCAAATATCACACCCCACCCATCTACATGGGTGGGCCGTATTCAGAGAACCGTTTTAGCGGGAAGATGCGTGTGCGTATTTTTACGATCGGATCAACTGCGCATGCGTCGTATCTTTACGTAAGTTACAATGAATATACGCTCGGAAGTGCTTTAGGCACAAGAATGTGAATCGCACTTGGCGACATACGTGCGGATGGGTGGCGTAAAAATCCATACTTGAAAATTTACATAAAAGTGAGGGGAGGGGGCATTTAAACAAACGCATGGAGGCGTGGTTATAAAGAATCGCATGGACCGAAGACCTATACAGTATGCTCGTAAGTACACACAGAAAGAACAGAGTGATCTAGGGACTCGTAAGTCACCCACAGCACGTCCGGGAGAGGGAGGGTGTCGGGGTTGTTGGTGGGTGTTTTTTTGTACCAATGTACAGCTTCACCTAACCCTACCCTTAACCCTTCCCTAACCCTAACCCTCCATTTCTTCCCCATCAGCCCTAACCCAAACCTTAACTCCCCAATGCCCAGCAGCCAAACCCAAACCTTCCACTTTTTCAAGCCTAACCCTCCATGTGCCACGGCCTAACCCTAACCACAGCCCCAGTCTATGTAGAAACTGGTACCCATTCTCAATAGAAATTTTCTCATTGGCAACCATTACAAACCTGATACAGACCTGCAGCGACACACCAAAGAGTCCTTAGGAAGAAAAATACTTTCATTAAAAATATCATTAACTCATGAATATCCTAAATCCCTTATTAAATCCTTAATTATTTCACTAATTCCAAAGGGCTAAGAGGAAGGCTAGCACTAATTGCAATGGTCGCCCTGCTCAACCGATCCGATCAATGTTTATATATCATGTTTACATATAATAGTGTGTGTTTATTGCCGATGGTCTGATGACATTTCTAAACGTACTTTATTTAAAAACATTGCCTTCGTTGCTGTATCAAAATAAGATGGTTGAAATGTCTTACTCAGCAATTCAGTACATTTGTTAAATCAAACATTTATCCAATTGATCTTAATATTGATTAGTTGAACATGTCTTTACAGTCAAATCCACAGATTTACTAAGCTGCTGGAAAGGAAAAGTGGAGCAACCAATCAGATTCTAGCCCTTACATTCCTATTACATACTAGAGAATGTCAGCTGCAATCTGATTGGTTGCTATAGAGAACATCCCCACTTTTCCTTTCCCGCAGCTTAGTAAATCTGGCTGGTTCATTTTAGTTTAAGTTACCTGGATCTTGAAATCTTTTGCTACGTAAACTGGGTGCAAATTTAGGAGTTTATGAGAGTGACTTACACATATTTGCTCTGGCAGACATACCAACATGACCCATTCCATTAGGTACAATTTAATCCGCTCCTGAACTTCCAACTGTCACTCACCTAGTTTAAATAAATTAACTGATATTTAAAAAAAACTACCTCATCAACAAAGGTGGTTACCATAGTAACTGACAGTTGGAATCTGAGGAGCAGAGTATTTTGTACCTAATGGAATGGGTCATGTTGGAGGGTGTGCTCTGGGTATGTCTAAAAGACATGGGGCCGGATCCAGACCTACGGGCGCCTTACGAGTGTCCGAGGTCATCGTAGTGGGGAATGCACACCCTGTGCACCCCTGCTGTCAGTAGGAAATCTGGACACTTACGTGTCCAGATTCCTACCTTATGTTTTACGATCACGTATGCAGCCTTCCCCACACCCCTTCCCCTAATTAGCATGTCTATCTCTGCCTTCACGGCGGAGATACAACATGCGTAAAAGGGGGGAAAGCCCCGGCATACTTTTGTTACATACGCCGGCAGTTAAGCACAACCTTCAACACAGGGTAATTACTTATGAGCTGTACTTAATGCCCCTGTCAGCTGTTCCTCAGGCTTGGTCCCATGGTTACCAACCTTTGCAAATGAATATCAGGTAGGTGTTATTAAGGCTCTGCACCAAAGGGGTGTGTCTTGTGAATAGCTCCACCCATGGGTGTGTCTAGCGCTTAGTATTTAGTGATAGCATTAGTATATAGTGATTGTTTAGTGATAATTGTCTTCCTCGGTTGGCAACTATGCCATAACCTCCTGAGACTCCGGGAGAGCCGGCAAATCTCCCGCAAGTCCCTCCCCCTGCTATCATAACAGCAATTACTGATGTTACTAGGGATTGGGCGAGACTTTAGGACGCGGTTTGCAAAAATTGCATCATTATCCCCCGCCACCACCTCGACATCTATAGAAAGTTAGCAACCCTACTATATCTCATAGCTGCCAAACCATGGAGACTCCCTAAAAAGCAGACATTCTCCCAAACTCCCTGAAGAGTGGGTGATCTGCCTGACTCCCTGAAGTGCTTGGCAAACTCCCTGATGCTGATTCAGTTCCAGAAGTCAATTCAGTCCAGAAGAAATTGTGTCCTATTTCCCTGCATCGAGGCCTATGGAGGCGGCCATTTTTATGGAGACCAAGATGTAATCAAAGATGGGCAGTTATCTAAGACAACATGACTCCAATAATGGAGACAGAAATGAAAAATACACTTTGGTTTCTTGTTAATCAGCTGCAGTGTCACCTACTATTATCTTTTCTATAAAGATGAAGAAGTCAGCGGATCCTATTCACAGTCTCCACAATAACACTGGGCCTGATCCAGACCTACGCTTATAAAACGCTCATGTTCGTAGCGTATTTACCTACGATGCACTCCCCTTGTTCATTCATAGCTTTGCCGTCTTACGCCCAGTAAACCCTACCCTAACTTTTCTGATCATAACCGCGGGCGTCCGTAAGTTCCTTGCGTAGTTACAACGCTTAGCACGCCCATGCTGTACAATTTAAATGGCTCACCCCGCCCCCATAGAGTAATTACGGCGTTCATATGGCAGGCACGCCCCCTCGAGCGTATTAACGAAGGTGTTACACTCAAGGCCCATATGCTCGGAATTTCTAAGCGTAACATAAGCGTAACATCTGGCACGCGCACGCGCAGTAAGTACAAATGGCCGTTATTACGCTTACGACTATCGTAAAAACGCACCCGAGCGTAGGTCTGGATCAGGCCCACTGAGAGTATTTATTTACTCACCATATAACAGTCAATAAATACGGATGCCGCCATTTTTATTGAGATATAGTTTTCCTGGCAGCGCTAGACACACCCATGGATGGAGCTATTCACAGGACACACCCCTTTGGTGGTACGGGACACACCCCTTTGGTGGTACAGGACACACCCCTTTGGTGCAGCGCCTTGCCAGTGCTATCCCAATCTCCCTGATATTCATTTGCTCTAGTTGTCACCATGGAGGTTCTCTCTTAAAGATTTTGCAACCCGAAAATTACAGCCCTATAAACACAAGCCAGAGGAGGAATTCTTCCTTGGACATTATCAGAGCATCACCCCGCTCTAAGTAACTCAGTCACTTCACTGTGTTTAATTCCTCCTTGCCAGGTCTGCAGTGAGGGGGGGACATTTTCATCTGACTAGCTCCTAAAATAATATCTTTTAAGGTTGTTTCCCGCTCAGGAGCTCTGCAGAGAATAGCAGTAACATGGGCTCTCCAGGGCACGGGATGTCTTAAAAGTATTGTAATAAACATTCTCCCGGCTGGAAGCGAGGTCTTTGGAAAGGTCATTCAGGCAGAAAGCTGACATCACACGCTGCACTTTAACTAAGTTGTCACCGGTATCGACCGCTGCCCACATAGAGCTGCCAGCAAAGACCAAACCACCCCTGGCGCTGCAAGATGTGCACTCTCCCCATAGGTTATGGGTCTGTGACTAATGCCGTTATTCCCATTCACTTCATTTTCTCTTATTACGTTGCCTGATAAAGTCTGGGTGCAGCCCATTGGACACAACGCTTGTAAGCCTAGATTTCCTGCGTGTGAGGGTCATGCACCCCCCATGCCCTCCTCTCGTATGTACGAAGCTTCCGTGCCGGGACCCTTTCTTAACTTTTACACACACGCCCCTGTGCGTAAGGGACTCGTTTCATAATGGAGGATCGGTGCCGGATGAAACCCTGTGGGGGTCCCTCCATAGGCAGTCATAATCTCAATGATCTCATAACACTCTTTTCATTTTACCAACCAACGATTTTTTAATAAACCAATTTTATTACACAAAACAGGGCGGAACTACCATTGGTGCAACAGGTGCAATGGCACCGGGCCCATGTTGATACAAGGGTCCACCGCCGCCATCACTGCACCGACGAAGCTCCCCACTAGGTTACCTGGGATATGATCAGAGCTAAAGCATATTTTTTGCACCTGGGCCCACAACTCGTTAGTTCCGCCTCTGACATTTACAATAAAAGACCCGGATACAGACTCCGGGCCGTATTTAGAGATCCGTTTTTTTATGTACGCAATTATACGCACGGCCGGAGAAGAGGTAACACCCACTAGAAACCCCGACACTCCCCTCTCCCGGACGTGCTGTCGGTGAATTACGAGTCTCTAGACCTCTCTGTTCTTTCTGTGTGTACTTACGTGCGTATATGTGCTCCGTCCATGCATTTCTTGATAACCCCGCCTCCATGCGTTCATTTAAATGCCTCCCCCCACCCACTTTTATGTAAATTGTCCCGTACGTCTGATTTTCGTGCGTATGTCCCGTAAGCGCGATTCACATGTACGTCCATTAGGCACTTCCCTGCATATAGTCAACGTAAACTACGTAAATAAAGTTACTATGCGTGCGCAGTTGATCCGATCCTAAAAATACGCACGGAACTCCCCGCGAAAACGGATCTCTGAATACCGGCTTCCATACTTTTTCGTAAGTGTGTCACTCCCCTCTCTCGTGCTTACCCTTCCATAAGCCTGCGGATCAATGGTCCGTACGACTGCTATCCTGTACAGTTACCATGTTTTCCCCACCCCCTTTAGCGGGCGGAGGGGGAGCACAGCATATTTCTTCGGTACTGGCATCATACAGGATACTTGCTACATTAGTGTTACTTTCGTTTCACAAGTGTAACATCTGGAGGACGCACTTTACCTGCGTAAGTGGCCTGATGTCTGTAAATCTGGATCCGGACCAATAGCCCTGATCCAGACCTCCGCCGATGCGCTGTGCGTACTAATGTACAGCGTGTCGGCATGCACTCCCCCTGACACTCCCCCTGTGGCCGGCGTAATTACACACTGTTACGCCGGCTGAAGGCTATCCTAACTTATGCCGGCCACAAGATCGTAATGTCCTAACCCAGCCCTCCCCTCCTAATTTCCATCCCTCCCCCCCACCTAACTAACTAACTACGCTGTAGTTACGGGTGCCCGATCCAGGGCACCCAGAAACATGGATCTGCCCAGCAGAAATGCCGATACTACGCCGTAACTACGGCTGGCAGCGTGGCTCTGGATCAGGCCCAATGTTATTAAACAAATTAACATATTATGGACCGGATTTACATAATGGGCCAGATCCAGAGCTACGTTTCCATTACGTTTCCTAGCGTAGCGTATTTACTACCTTAACTTTACACAGCGTAACTACTGATGTACGGAAAGGCACAGTTGCAGTCCCCGGCTAGATGTTCCTAATTCCGAAATAGGGACATCCTAAAGTTCCTTTTCGGATGTCCCTATTTCGAATACTTACCACTTCATACTTTTTTTTTAAGAATGGGTGAGTATGCCGATCGGTATACTTCACCCATTCATATTTGGAGATTCCGGAACTGCCGCTGATATCCTTCCGCAGCCACTCTGCTGCTGTTATCGCCTGTCCAAGGAAAGGTGAGTAACCTCTTCATGCGGGGTAGGGAGGGATAGGGTCACGCTGCAAGAGATGGAGGGTTAGGGTCAAGCTGCAGGGATGGGACAATTAGGATCAGGCTGCAGGAGATGGTGGGTTAGGGTGCGGCTGCTAGGAAAGGAAGGTTAGGGTCAGGCTGCCAGGAAAGGAGGGTTAGGGTAATGAGAGGGGAGGGTTAGGGTCAGGCTGCCAGGAAAGGAGGGTTAGGGTAATGAGAGATGAGGGTTAGAGTCAGGCTGCCAAGAAAGGAGGGTTAGGGTAATGAGAGGGGAGGGTTAGGGTCAGGCTGCCAGGAAAGGAGGGATATGGTAATGAGAGGGGAGGGTGACTTCCGCCTCCATAGGACACCCTTATCTCTACATGTGCATTTACGTGCATATAATACTTACGTACATGCGTGTGTAACTAACCACGCCCTCAAATGGTCATTTAAATGCCTTCCCCCACCCACTTTAAAGTAACTTTGTCCGTACGGATTTTAGCCACGCCCCTCAGCACGTATGTCCTCAAGTGCGATTCACAAGTCCGGACTTCCATGCGTAAATTCAACGTTAATAGCGTAAATAAAGTTACTGCGCATTCGCAATTACTCCGATCCTAAAAATACGCATGGAACTCTGCGCAAAAAACGTATCTGTGAATATGACCCCGTGTTCGCATGTCATGTGCAATGCGATCGCTCGGAATGTGCAAGCACCCTGTTGATGTACGAAATTGTGAACCCAGTTCTTATGTCGAAAAGTGGGCGCAAAAATGGATCGAAAAGTTCGGACCTGAAGGTCAATTCAGAGGTCTGGAACAGGTTCAGTATTTTTCTGAAAATCTAAAAAACGTCTGTAATTATTCAAATCCGAATGGCGGTGAATCTCTCACGCTATTGTGATGGAGGCGTAGACAGCGGCAGAATTCTCTGGTGATTGCTTGAGGCTCCCTGGATGGTGACAGGATAATGTTTACCTTACATGCTGACAGCACGGCTGGGGAGAAATACAAATAAGCGTAGAATAAAACTATAAAAATGGGACGGGGAGAAAACAATAAACAAAACAAAGTAGAATTCTAGATTGAATGTATTTAATGCCATTTATGGCTTGATAAAAAGCATCTAAGGAGCACATTCTCAGGAATCCACACATATTACTGTAGTGTTTAATTTTATCTGGATAGCAATAAATAACCAAAAATTAAACATAATGGGCTGGATCCAGACCTTGTTAAGTGTATGAAATGAGTTACTCCTGGGCTAAACCATGTTGATTGCAGGGGAGTCATATTTCATCTGTTGCAAACAGTATTAGAGTTGAGAGGTGATGCTTCCTATCCCAAGTCTAAATAACAGTGTGATAGTAAAGCT
>WWET01002114.1:38164-48809 GCA_011038615.1 Limnodynastes dumerilii
TTGTCTTTCACATCGTTATCACCCTGAGGAAGTCTAATTGTTAGATGAAACGCGTTGGTGGCACCATTATCACCCTGAGGAAGTCTAATTGTTAGATGAAACGCGTTGGTGGCACCATTATCACCCTGAGGAAGTCTAATTGTTAGATGAAACGCGTTGGTGGCACTACTTGATTGTTTTTATACAATAAACTGCTTGATATAGACATCTGGAATAATGTCTTCTTTACACGTGAGTAGAAAATCCTCTAAGTACTGAAACCGTGTGTATAAGGGTTTAATTGCACTATATTTGGCGCGTCTTTTATATCTCCTGCCGCTGCAAACCTGACTGTAAGCTGAGACCCAGCCCCCCTTGATGATCCGGACCCGAGGTGAAGGATTGCACAAGAAACAGCTGGGATTCAACTCATCAGAGAACAAGCAACCCCTGTCCAGAAGCACGGCCAGCACCCGCAACTCTGTCGCAGGTAACGCTCCACATCCATCACCGCAGCTGCACAAGGAGATAAAAGCGCATTCAACATAGACCCTGCAAATACCGAAGCCTCGTGGCGGTGAGTGTTCTGCTTTCCTTACTATCAAAGCAACGCTGTATTCATCGGCTTGGACATTCTATCAAAACTGATCTCACCTTGAACTGAACAACATATACACTTTAAGAACTGCTCCTGCATACAAAGGACTCCGATACCTAAATACAACTGACTATTATATTACTTGCTGGCACCCAAACCACCTGAACAACAAACTGTCTATCTGTGCAGAGCGAACTAGACCCTGCTCCCCCCTTCCCTATGGTAAATAACTTTACAAACGACTGTATTACTACTTGCTACTTATTCATTTATTGATTTACTGTAACTAAGTACTTAGATATTGTAAGCGATAAGCGCAATGAGGGAGTATTTGGTTTAACGCCAATTACAAAACAAAACTCTATATCGATTATTTGTACAAGTCCTGGGAGACTGTACACAAACCCTATATAACTGCAGCTGTCCTTCCAATAACTGTGGGAACTGAGTGCTGGGGACATCGTGAACTCCCGTTCACGGCTTCACAAAGTTAATCCACAAAAATCACCCCTATTATGCAGTAAGCATGGAACGTGTGATGTGGGTAAAATATTATTGTCTTTGTGATTAATTGTTTGCTGCAAATATGGTGCATGATATATGGCCGTAAAGACCTGATAAAAAAATACAAACAAATAAATGAATAAATACCCCCCTCCCCCTAGAAACATAATAAAATGCAAAACACCCCCTTGTATTGGTGCACTACAAGTTGCAGCAAGCAAAGGCTGCCATTAAACGCTTGGGCATGCTGCCTCTTGTAGCATCTGTAGTGCACTGATAGATGGCTGTGTTTTATGTTTTATTACATTTATCATTTTGTTGTAACATTGCAATGTACAGTACAGTCAGAGCCGGTGCCGGCATGTCTGGTGCCCCATCTTTTCTTAATTATTTGTTTATTCAATTAAGAGTTTAAAGGGCTTTTTTCTTTTAATACAAATCATAAAATGGAAATTAATAATAAGAGTAATACAAATGAATATAATCTTATATTCATTTGTATATTATAATATTATAATCAAACTGCTTGTGGCCCCTTTTATAATTACATTGCTTGTACCCACATTTAAAATCAGAGAGCTTCTGCTCCCTTTTACAATAATCACCTGCTTGTGCCCCCCTTTATAATCATCACCATGATTGTGCCCCCTTTATAATCATCACCAAGATTGTGCCCCCTTTTATAATCATCACCATGATTGTGCCCCCTTTATAATCATCACCCTGCTCGTGTCATTACGTACCTTCTTTCTTCTCTTTGTTCTGCTCTTCTGTTTGTTCTTCAGCCTTCGCCTTTTCCTGATTCTTTCTTCTGTCCTGGCTCCTCACTCCACGGCTCCTCTCTAAAACGTCGGGCATGATGACGTCACGCCCGACGTTTAGTGAGAAGGGAACAGAGAGGAGTCAGGACAGATGAAGGAGGATGCTGGGTCCCGGCACCAGCGCTGCCATTTTAAGTAAGTTACCTTATCTTTTTTTTCTGCTGACGGCGGTACCAGCGGGTGATTGTGGCGGAGGCAAGCACCTCTCTGGCTTGGCGCCCCCCATGCCACGCTTACCGGGTTCCACCGGCCCTGTGTCTGCCTGTGGTGTGTAAAACACAAGGAGGAACGTGCAATTTTCCACAGACTCGTGGCAAAGAAAACGTTAAATGGACCCGTCTCATTTTTCTCTGTCTCTCTCGCTGCAGACTTCCACACTGTTATAGTACCAGGTCACGTGCCTGACAATGGAATGTAAATTGTACAGCTGTCACTTTCCTGCTTCTTCAAACGCTTGTCACTTTTGTGTAGGAGTAAACATTTGTTCTGTCTAAAATGTCAAGAAGTTTCTTGTTTGGTTGAACTTAAATACTGTACAATGAGGTAACTGTGACAGCAGACATCAGGTTACCAGAATAAACCTCTAAAAGGTGTGTGCCTTCAGCAGCCCGACCAAAATGATGCACCTGGTTTTGGAGGCGAATATGGCTTCCAACGTTTGCAAATGAATAACAGGGACACTGCAGTAGAACTAACAAGGCGCATGGTGAATGTCCTGTACCATCAAAGGGGTGTGCCCTGTACATCCAAAGGGGTGTGTCCTGTACCATCAAAGGGGCGTGTCCTGTATATCCAAAGGGGTGTGTCCTGTACATCCAAAGGGGTGTGTCCTGTACATCCAAAGGGGTGTGTCCTGTACATCCAAAGGGGTGTGTCATGTACATCCAAAGGGGTGTGTCCTGTGAATAGCTCCACCCTTGGGCGTGTCTAGAGATGCCAGGAAAACTATTTCTCAATAATAATGGCAGCATCAGTATTTATTGATTGTTATATTGTCAGTGAATAAATCCTTTCAGTGTTATTGTGGAGACTGTGAATAGGATCCAATTACTTTTTTGTCTCTATAGAAAAGATAAAAGTAGGTGACGCCAAATTATATTTTTCATTTCTGTCTCCATTAATGAAGTCATGTTGTATTAGATAGCTGCCAGTCTTTGATGACATCTTGGCCTCCATGAAAATGGCCGCCTCCATAGGCCTCAGTGTAGGGCAATAGGACACAATTTCTTCTGTCATCATACAGCAATGACTTCTGGAACTGAATCAGCATCAGGTGAGATTGCTAACACTTCAGGGAGTCAGGGAGATCCCCCATTCTTCAGGTACAATAGTGGCAGGAACTGATGTGAATGTCAAATGTTCTCTGTAAAGAGATATGGGCAATTTGTGGCACTATATAAATAAGAGTTGTTATTATTATTAATAATAATAATAATAATAATAATAATAATAATAATAAAAATAATAATAATAATAAGAGACTCCCTATATTCAAGGAGATTTTATTTGACATAGGAGAGCAGCTTGTACAAATAAAGGGTTTCCCATCGCTTATTGTAACCACTCTAACATCATGTTCAGAAGTAAGTGACAGTGAATCTGAGAACATTTCTTTGATTCCCATAATAGATTAGAACTAATTTACTACACAATAGGAATGGTTCTTCTGACTCATACAGGGTAAATCTACCTGGAAACTATTTTCACTTAATTTTTTTAAGTTTTGACTCTAAACTTAATCTTTGAGAAAAGAATTGATCTAGGGACAAGATTCAGGAGACAGCTCCCTGTGACAGGTGACGTTCCCCTGAAGATATGATGTGAAGTGACAGAAAATGCAGCCATCGCAAAGGATTAAGGACACAGAAGGAAAGTGGAGGAGATATAAAAATATCTTCTTCTCTGTCACTTATGTCCTAGTTCTCTTGTACCTGCAACATGTGCAGACGTCCAGGTAGTGAGAGAAATTGCCTTTATGTATGATTTTTATGACAAGGAGCACAATACACCGGAGACAACGAGCACAATACACCGGAGACAGTGACCACAATACACCGGAGACAGTGAGCACAATACACCGGAGACAGTGACCACAATACACCAGAGACAGCGAGCACAATACACCGGAGACAGTGACCACAATATACCGGAGACAGTGACCACAATATACCGGAGACAGTGACCACAATACACCGGAGACAGTGACCACAATACACCGGAGACAGTGACCACAATATACCGGAGACAGTGACCACAATATACCGGAGACAGTGACCACAATATACCGGAGACAGTGACCACAATATACCGGAGACAGTGACCACAATATACCGGAGACAGTGACCACAATATACCGGAGACAGTGACCACAATATACCGGAGACAGTGACCACAATATACCGGAGACAGTGACCACAATATACCGGAGACAGTGACCACAATATACCGGAGACAGTGACCACAATATACCGGAGACAGTGACCACAATATACCGGAGACAGTGACCACAATATACCGGAGACAGTGACCACAATATACCGGAGACAGTGACCACAATATACCGGAGACAGTGACCACAATATACCGGAGACAGTGACCACAATATACCGGAGACAGTGACCACAATATACCGGAGACAGTGACCACAATATACCGGAGACAGTGACCACAATATACCGGAGACAGTGACCACAATACACCGGAGACAGTGACCACAATATACCGGAGACAGTGACCACAATATACCGGAGACAGTGACCACAATATACCGGAGACAGTGACCACAATATACCGGAGACAGTGACCACAATATACCGGAGACAGTGACCACAATATACCGGAGACAGTGACCACAATATACCGGAGACAGTGACCACAATATACCGGAGACAGTGACCACAATATACCGGAGACAGTGACCACAATATACCGGAGACAGTGACCACAATATACCGGAGACAGTGACCACAATATACCGGAGACAGTGACCACAATATACCGGAGACAGTGACCACAATATACCGGAGACAGTGACCACAATATACCGGAGACAGTGACCACAATATACCGGAGACAGTGACCACAATATACCGGAGACAGTGACCACAATATACCGGAGACAGTGACCACAATATACCGGAGACAGTGACCACAATATACCGGAGACAGTGACCACAATATACCGGAGACAGTGACCACAATATACCGGAGACAGTGACCACAATATACCGGAGACAGTGACCACAATATACCGGAGACAGTGACCACAATATACCGGAGACAGTGACCACAATATACCGGAGACAGTGACCACAATATACCGGAGACAGTGACCACAATATACCGGAGACAGTGACCACAATATACCGGAGACAGTGACCACAATATACCGGAGACAGTGACCACAATATACCGGAGACAGTGACCACAATATACCGGAGACAGTGACCACAATATACCGGAGACAGTGACCACAATATACCGGAGACAGTGACCACAATATACCGGAGACAGTGACCACAATATACCGGAGACAGTGACCACAATATACCGGAGACAGTGACCACAATATACCGGAGACAGTGACCACAATATACCGGAGACAGTGACCACAATATACCGGAGACAGTGACCACAATATACCGGAGACAGTGACCACAATATACCGGAGACAGTGACCACAATATACCGGAGACAGTGACCACAATATACCGGAGACAGTGACCACAATATACCGGAGACAGTGACCACAATATACCGGAGACAGTGACCACAATATACCGGAGACAGTGACCACAATATACCGGAGACAGTGACCACAATATACCGGAGACAGTGACCACAATATACCGGAGACAGTGACCACAATATACCGGAGACAGTGACCACAATATACCGGAGACAGTGACCACAATATACCGGAGACAGTGACCACAATATACCGGAGACAGTGACCACAATATACCGGAGACAGTGACCACAATATACCGGAGACAGTGACCACAATATACCGGAGACAGTGACCACAATATACCGGAGACAGTGACCACAATATACCGGAGACAGTGACCACAATATACCGGAGACAGTGACCACAATATACCGGAGACAGTGACCACAATATACCGGAGACAGTGACCACAATATACCGGAGACAGTGACCACAATATACCGGAGACAGTGACCACAATATACCGGAGACAGTGACCACAATATACCGGAGACAGTGACCACAATATACCGGAGACAGTGACCACAATATACCGGAGACAGTGACCACAATATACCGGAGACAGTGACCACAATATACCGGAGACAGTGACCACAATATACCGGAGACAGTGACCACAATATACCGGAGACAGTGACCACAATATACCGGAGACAGTGACCACAATATACCGGAGACAGTGACCACAATATACCGGAGACAGTGACCACAATATACCGGAGACAGTGACCACAATATACCGGAGACAGTGACCACAATATACCGGAGACAGTGACCACAATATACCGGAGACAGTGACCACAATATACCGGAGACAGTGACCACAATATACCGGAGACAGTGACCACAATATACCGGAGACAGTGACCACAATATACCGGAGACAGTGACCACAATATACCGGAGACAGTGACCACAATATACCGGAGACAGTGACCACAATATACCGGAGACAGTGACCACAATATACCGGAGACAGTGACCACAATATACCGGAGACAGTGACCACAATATACCGGAGACAGTGACCACAATATACCGGAGACAGTGACCACAATATACCGGAGACAGTGACCACAATATACCGGAGACAGTGACCACAATATACCGGAGACAGTGACCACAATATACCGGAGACAGTGACCACAATATACCGGAGACAGTGACCACAATATACCGGAGACAGTGACCACAATATACCGGAGACAGTGACCACAATATACCGGAGACAGTGACCACAATATACCGGAGACAGTGACCACAATATACCGGAGACAGTGACCACAATATACCGGAGACAGTGACCACAATATACCGGAGACAGTGACCACAATATACCGGAGACAGTGACCACAATATACCGGAGACAGTGACCACAATATACCGGAGACAGTGACCACAATATACCGGAGACAGTGACCACAATATACCGGAGACAGTGACCACAATATACCGGAGACAGTGACCACAATATACCGGAGACAGTGACCACAATATACCGGAGACAGTGACCACAATATACCGGAGACAGTGACCACAATATACCGGAGACAGTGACCACAATATACCGGAGACAGTGACCACAATATACCGGAGACAGTGACCACAATATACCGGAGACAGTGACCACAATATACCGGAGACAGTGACCACAATATACCGGAGACAGTGACCACAATATACCGGAGACAGTGACCACAATATACCGGAGACAGTGACCACAATATACCGGAGACAGTGACCACAATATACCGGAGACAGTGACCACAATATACCGGAGACAGTGACCACAATATACCGGAGACAGTGTATATATATATATACATAAATGGAAATCTCAGAGGGAAGCCATAGATGCATGTAGGGGGCGGGGCTTAACGGTACGATTAGTGCAAATTGTGACATTAATCCCTTGACTATCAATTACCCCTTTTGGGGTTTCATAGAGATGTGGGTGGGGCTTGATGATGCAATTTGCATCATCAACTCTCTCCCTGCCCCTAGCAACATTAGTAAACTAGTGTTGCCAGGCGGGGGGGCAGAACTTGAGGCAGTGGCTTCATGAAAACCACGAACCTCAAGTCCCTTGCGGGAGATTTGCCAGGATACCGGGAGAACTGCCCGAATTTCGGGAGTCTCCCGGACATTCCGGGAGAGTCGGCAACTATGATTTACTCTCCCTGGTACCTGCTGTGAAATTTACTCTCCACGTTACCTGCTGTATCATTTCAGACCCTCCAACATGACCCATTCCATTAGGTACAATTTACTCCACTCCTGAGCTTCCAACTGTTACTCACTTGGTTTAAATTAACTAACTGATATTTTAAAAAACTCTCAACAAAGGTGGTTACCATAGTAACTGACAGTTGGAAACTGAGGAGCAGAGTGTTTTGTACCTAATGGAGTGGGTCATGTTGGAGGGTATGTCATTTACCCTCCCTGGTACCTGTTGTGACATTTAAATCTGGGTCAAATGTGTCTATATGATATACAAAGTGGCACGTGACATGATTCCAAAGTGGGTAGCTGGTACCTAAAAAAATAGGTTCAGAACCCCTGCTATATACTATACTATACAATATGAGACACACTGCACATGCTCAGGACATGAGAAACACTGCACATGCTCAGAACATGAGAAACGCTGCACATGCTCAGTGCTTCTCTTTAGGCACTTTGACATTTTCCCAAGTCCTGACATGAGAAACACTGCGCATGTGCAGTGTATTCATGCCGGGACCGGACAGGTGAGTTTAAAGATTTATTTATATTTTCTATGTTTTTTAATGTTTTTTAATGTTTTGTTTTTGTTTTTTTTACCCTGCGGCAGTATTTCTATGTATTCCGGCGGTCTCCCCATACATACCTCCTTTTCCTCCCCCTAATAACAGCTATTATGGGGAGGAAAAGAGGGGTATATGGGGACATCGCCGGAATACTTGACACTAACTGGCGTTAGTCTGACGCCGGGAGCGGAGTGTAAAACTCCGCTCCGGCATTATGTAAATATTGGAAACTTCATTTTAATGCTATAGTGAGTTTTGAAGTGAAAACTGGTCCTATCACATTAAAATGATCTCTGTAAATAGAGCCCTATGGCAGAACATGTCTTATGCCTCAGTCGCACTGTTACCGGCTCTCGTTGAATGGAAATTGTTTTCCTGAATAAGTCACTCCGGTGAAATGGTTCCATTATTTTTCGTTGCTCGGGGAGGAATTACAAAGGAACGCCATTTATAAATCATCGGCAATAACATCATGAGCAGCTCATTGTGTTCAGTTCAATACATTCTTATAGCGACGGCGCCTGGGAGCCTGAATGTAAGGATAAGGCGAGGCTTAAGTGTCAGTAATGAATGTGAGCAGGTAAGTCATGCGGAGACCGGCAATTAACAGCACACAGAGAAATCTTCCTCCTGGATGAAACGCATGGAGGAGGATCAGGGGCTGAGGAAGAACAAGTAAGACATCTGACGGAATTACAGGACCATCACGTGACCGACATCTGCAGCTGTTCTTTACAGACGGAATAACAGTTTTTCCAATACATGTACGAACTAACAATGTCATCTGGTGCCCTAACTCGCGATCTGTGAACAACCAAATTGCCCAATCTGAGTGCTCTAAATATTACTTCCCTCACTGACACGCGGGTGTGGGTCTCTGGTTCGAGCGGCCCTTTTTTCAAAAGGGCCGTTCTCTCCCAGACATTTCTGAAGTGTCTTAGAAATCAATTGCTTCTGCCTTGCCAAGGCAATACAATTAATCTTCCCCAGGACAAACAGGCAGCATCGAATGGTAAGTATGAATCTGACCCCAACCCTTTACCTAACTCTAACTCTAACCCTCCCCTTCCATTACCCTAAGACTCCCTCCCCGCAGCCTGACCCTAAGACTCCCTTCACGTAGCCTGACCCTAAGACTCCCTTCCCTGCAGCCTAACCCTAAGATTCCCTTCACGCAGCCTGACCCTAAGACTCCCTCCCGGCAGCCTGACCCTAAGACTCCCTCCCGGCAGCCTGACCCTAACCCTCCCCTTTCATGACCCTATACTTAACCCTCCCTTTCCCAGAACCTAGCCATTGGGGTCTGCGGCAAGTGGGACGAGTCCAGCGGGCATCTTCGGAACAAATGAATGGGTAAGCATGCCGATGAGCTTTTGGCTGTCTCTTGGACCAGTGAGTGAGTGTTCAGAGGTGAGGTTAATGTCAGCACACAATGCGGGGAGTATTTAGATACTTAGTGACTCTCTACGTTCCTTCACACTGTTCATGGTCAGAACATATAAAGCGGAGCGCAGCTCACTCCTGGTACCGTGCGTTTAGAAGGGTGTTTGGAGGGAGGTGTTAGAGACACGTAGAGCCTGCTCATGCTGCGCAGCCTGTCCTGCATTGAATGCTGCGCTCACGGGTTATAGGTAAATATTTGCACCAGCCACAGGCCATGTCTAAGTCCTGAGCCTCAATAGCCTATAATTTACCATTGTGTTAGTGCAATGCTGTATTGTGCTGTGTGCTCCATTTACTTTCATTTTATTTATCTTCAGCCTAAATTCATTTATATAGTTTAGTACATTCATATTGTCAGTGAAGCACCTGCATGAAGAATAGCCACCATTTCCTCTATACGTTACAGTGTGATAATAACGCTGGTCAGTATCTGTGTAATAATATAATATAATAGTATTAGAGATGAGAGGTGATAAATAACAGTGTGATAGTAACGCTGCTCAGTATCTGTGTAATAATATAATATAATAGTATTAGAGATGAGAGGTGATAAATAACAGTGTGATAGTAACGCTGGTCAGTATCTGTGTAATAATATAATAATAATAATAATAATATAATAGTATTAGAGAGGAGAGGTGATAAATAAGAGTGTGATAGTAATGCTGGTCAGTATCTGTGTAATAATAATATAATAGTAATAGAGATGAGAGGTGATAAATAACAGTGTAATAGTAAAGCTGGTCAGTATCTGTGTAATAATATAATAATATAATAATAT
>WWET01002114.1:57489-71649 GCA_011038615.1 Limnodynastes dumerilii
GAACCGCACGGAAGTGCCTAAACTGCCCATACTGTCAAATGTAAGTGTTCCCATCCCCCACACACCTTATGGAGTTTGGGCGGGCAATGAAGATAGACTGCCCTGTCGCTTTGATCTCCGGGCGGACGGTAAAAAGTTCCATACGCCTGAGATCCGTTCATTATTTATAGGTTTTCATATAGAGTGATCAGATTACAGAGCGCTTTACAGAGAATACTTCACATTCACGTCAGTCCCTCCCCACTGGAGCTACATTCTAAGGTCCCAAACACACACACACAGACAGACTAGGGATAATTTATTCAGCAGCCAATTTACCTACCAGCATGTTTTTGGAGTGTGGGAGGAAACCAGAGCACCCGAAGGAATCCCACACAGACACAGGGAGAACATACAACTCCACACAGAAAAGGCCTAGTCCAGGAATCAAACTTGTAACCTCAGCACTGGTGATACTGAAAAGCCCCTAAGGCAGGGGTGTTTTAAGAAGTGAGGAAACCAACGCAGATACCCAAGCAACTTTCGGCTGTCCCTATTTCGCAATGTGACACATCGCTGCGAGGACTCGCAATGTGGAGCCAAACCCTGTCCATCCCGGGTGAGCATCCATTCAATATGTCTATGGCAATTTGTACATTCACTTTTGTACAGATTTTACCCCCCTGAGTCGTGTAATGTCCACAATATCATTGACATTTTCTTCCAGCTAGATCTCTTTCATCACATATTCAACTCAGAAAAGTATTGCTGAGGAAACGATTTACTCTCCACTAATGTGCTTTCTCCTCATCTGGCTAATAGATATTCTAGTAATACAATTGTGTTTATTGTCTGTGATTGTTCTCTTCTACATTAAACTCATTCATCATCAGACATCGCCTTGTGTCTTGTGAACTCGTGACCTCAGGGCTGGTGATACTGAAAAGCCCCTAAGGCAGGGGTGTTTTAATAAGTGAGGAAACGCAGGCAAACACCCCAGCAACTTTCGGCTGTCCCTATTCCGCAGCGAGGACTCGCAATGTGGAGCCAAACCCTGTCCATCCCAGATTTTACCCCCCTGAGTCGAGTAAGAAGTTCTTTTTCTTCCAGCTAGATCTCTTTCATCACATATTCAACTCAGAAAAGTATTGCTGAGGAAACGATTTACTCTCCACTAATGTGCTTTCTCCTCATCTGGCTAATAGATATTCTAGTAATACAATTGTGTTTATTGTCTGTGATTGTTCTCTTCTACATTAAACTCATTCATCATCAGACATCGCCTTGTGTCTTGGAAGTTGAATTATTTTTCTAGAGGTCATGCTTAGGGTAAAGAAATGCAGTGTTTTTGTTTTTTTAATTTGTCTTTTTAAGATTAAATATGAAAAAATGATCATTTTAACAGTTACAAGGGTCCAGATTCAGAAGTTACATAGTTTTCGTCTTCTATACGTTGTACTTTAAAGATCCCATATAAGCAATCTACGTAACGATACGTAGATTACGTAAAATAGTTACTACGCATGCGTAGTAGCTACTATCGAGAAATAAGACCGTATGTGGAACACGTACGGTGTTGTGAATCCATACGTGTGTATCAGTAAACTGGTTCATTCATTTGTATTAAGCAACTTATAAAACATTTTGGTCAAAAGTACATAAAGCATAATATTTGAAGCCATGTACAGACTGCTCTTAAGGGATGAGTTAACGTGTTAAGCATAAGAATGGATGTGGATAATTTCCTTTATGAGCTAAACCTAGACTAATTGTGATTCCTGAGCAAATCATTTTGATAAATCACGCAATGAAAACACGGCTAAGCAGGTATGTACAGGGCATGAAGGCCGCATTCAGCTGCATGGGGTCATTCCGATCTGTCTGATCCTAATGCTGTGCTGCTGGTGCTGCAGAGCTTAAGGTCTTGTGAGATTGAAGACATCATCAATCTCATGAGACACAGAGGATTTCCCAGTTGTCAGGGATTTTGATAAATCCACCTCACTATCTATACACTGATGTGTTCACAGAGAGAGGCAACACTTATACTGAGAGGAAATGCCCCCTGTATGAGGCAGCGCGGTGGCTCAGTGAAGAGCACTTGTGTCTCCCAGCACTGAGGTCATGGGTTCGATTCTTGGACTAGGCCTTGTCTGTGTGGAGTTTGTATGTTCTCCCTGTGTCTGTGTGGGTTTCCTCTGGGTGCTCCGGTTTCCTCCCACATTCCGAAAAACATGCTGGTAGATTAATTGGTTGCTGAATAAATTAACCCTAATGTGTGTGTTTGAGGGACCCTGTGTAGCTCCTTAATCCCGGGGCAGGGACTGATGTGAATTCTTTGTAAAGTGCTATGTAATCTGATAGCACTATATAAGAACCTGTTGGTAAATAATTGTTTATTTATATGTCTCTCTCTATCTTATGTCTGATTTTGGTACACAGAGAAAGGGAACACCTATACTGTCACCTGACTAAGAGGGAACGCCCACTTCAGCCCCGCCTCTCTCTTATGTCACTGTTCATCCTGGGTGCCGCACAACTGAACAAAAAATAAGATAGCCTACAGGGTAGTAAAATAGTGCATGCAACTTCTGTTACGGAATCCGAGGCAAGAACAGACACCCCATGTTACAACGCCAGCAGATGGCGATGTTCAAGATCCAAAAATAATCCGTACTGAACATATTCTAATTCACAGCGGACCTGATTCACACTTAATAACATACCTAAATATACGCAGGCTGTGAGCGTATCTTGGCTGTTTTTTCTAGGGCTCCCTTAACTGTAGGTTCGCATTTGTTTGAGTAGGGCGTTACTGCATAACCGCGCCTCCTTTTGCTCATTGAAATGCCTCCCTCCACCCAATCTTCTTATCCGCCGAGTTAATTATTCATGGCACGCCCCTTCCAGCATAACTTACTACGAACCTAGAGACTTTGGGCCTGATCCAGACCTACGATGCAGCGCTCAGCGTTACATCGTGGGACTCCCCCTGACACTCCCCCTGCCTAGGTGCATAGGTTTGGAATTTGCGCGTACTTATTTCCTTCTTATCTGTGAACCAGGCCCAGCATGTAAAAAAGACTCCATATAAAAAGAAAAAATGATATAAAACAAGAGATAGAATAATAACACAGCACTTGAGAGACCATCAAAGGAATGTGAAACCTAAGTTAAACATCATTACAGTGACTACTTCTTATAACAACATAAAACCCAGCATTCTGGTGCCAGCTTGACGTTAAATAAGAAGAAGTAAAACAACAAATCACAAATAAGTTATACGTGAACAAACCGCAGGAAAGCATTCAAAACAAAAAGACCTAAACACTGGAACAAGGCTTTCACAGCTAAAGAGACGAAATTACTGTCAATTATTATAAACTAACAATATATCAAACTCGCTATCCTGGAGAGGTGCTGAGAAAAGCACACTGGAATCCCCGAAACAGTAACACAGTAGATGCAGGAGTTAAACAATGGGCAAGAGAGTTGAACAACTGACGCACTATTCTCCTGTCCCCACTGAATCCGCCACCCTTGGGTAGTTGCTATAGCAACAATGGTCTGTTTTGCTTATGTATAAATATGCAAAACTAAAAAAAAGTTTATTTCCCATTTTCATATTTAATCAGGACGTAGATACCCTGAGAATATAGAAAACCTCAATCAATTTGGGGGTTGGATTTGCCTTTGGATTGGAAGCAATTACGGGACGTAACGTACGGGGACACAGACGCTAAGCGCAATGCAGCCACGTGGCCAAAGTTGTACAGTGTAATATTGACTGTATTCAGACTTAATAACGTTCGCTATGTGCGTAAGTTGGCGTTTTTAGCGATCTACACATGAGCGCCTCAGAGGTTACATAATGGATCTCATTACGTACAGAGCTGCCATCCGCTTGTGCATAACTCCGTACGACAGGACATGACAAAACCCCATACGTGGGAGAAGACGCATTGTGGGCGGGGGGAGGTATTTCAATTGTACAGTATGGGCTGGGTTAGGCACTTCTGCAAACACATTCGCTACGCCCGCAAAACATTACGCACAGATGGCCAGATTCAATTGCCGGCGATATTTAAAAAAATATTGCGTTGGAAAAAATACGACGCCTTTGCCAGCAATTGAACGATTAAAATTCGGCGATTCAATTTTTTTTTTACCGCTGCGCAAAAAGAGCAGGCAGCGAAGGGAAAATTTAACAGGGAAAAAAACTTTTTTAAACGTCGCAAATCGTTTCAATAAAATTTCAGACACTGGCCAATAACCTGTGATTAGCGCCGGGCATTTCCTGCTAGTAGGAAGTGATTTGCGACGTTCCCAAAAAGTTTTTTTTATACCAAGGCACCTGAGCAGCGGCCCCGGCTGGCAGGGTATGCTGCCGCATGCCCTGGCATCCATGGGCATGATTATGCTTGTAGTTCTACAAGCATCAGCATGCCCTGTTGGGGCACAAAACAGGGCAGCGTTAAAAATCTGCAGCTCTCATAGGGGCGAATTTTTAATTAACGCTATCGGTAAAAAAATGATGTATTTTTAACGCTGCAAAATAATTGAATAGCAAAAAAAAATAGCGCCCGTAATTTTGCAAAAAATAGCGTTAAAAATACGCCAGCGAACGCTTTTAACTCATTTGAATCGGGCCCAGAGAAGTTAGGGTAGGGCTATGGACGCAGAAGTCAGCAACATTCCGTCCGTCAGTGGGAGGGTCACTTCTCGGAAGGTCACACATGGCTACCCATCCGCCTGTGTCCGCATCCGTATAACATGTGATAGGGTGTGGGAAGGAACCTGAGAACACCCAGAGGAAACCCACACAGACAAGGGGAGAACGTATACACTCCAAAAAGTCAAAAGACAAACAAGGCAAAACAAAACATAGAAATACAGAAAGAGGAAAGTCCTCGGTAATCCTGGACTATTCCGAGGAAACTCTGAAAATCACAGAGTAATGTGTGATGGAAAAAATACACAAACACACCAGATGGAACATAAGTATTGAACCTCCAAGGAGGAGAACCCCAAGGGTATATATCTACACAATAGGCTCTATTTACTATCTCTATTGTAATGCAATAGTGCCAGGTCTTTCAGACCGCATTTACGCAATCTACATAAGAAAAAGATACGTAGATTACGTAAAAAAATTACTACACATGCGCAGTAGTAAAAATCGCTAAACACCGGACGTATATGTTATACGTCCGGTACTCTGAAAACGGGCCTATCACATTAAAATGAAGTTTTTAATATTTACAAAGCATGCATCGCCATGGGAAACTCCTGTTTCCATGGCGATACATGTAAATAACTTATCAGTTCTTTTCAGAGAAGGCCGGCGGATCAGAAGTTCCATGGCGATGCATGCTTTGTAAATATTAAAAACTTCATTTTTATGTGATAGTGCCAGTTTACACTCCGCTCCAGGTGTAAAACTAACGGCAGCTCAGGCTGGTGGTAGGGGTAAGTATTTCAGCGATGTCCCCATATACCCCTCTTTTCCTCCCCCGACGGAGATCACAGGAGGGGTAAGTATTAGTAAATGTAATGGACGATGCTGCCAGGCTCGCTATGAGGAGAAGTGATCAGCATTGTTCATTAAACATGTTAAGGTAAGTAAATAGACCCCATAATCTGCAAATGGTTAATAAATGTACTTTTTAAATAGAGTAAATCTGTGTATCATTGTTCATGCTAGAAGTTCTAACAAGGACAATGTCTCAGACTGGGTTTCATAACACACTGAATCATATTGGACGTATTGTAAGGGATGACCTCCGGAAACATCATTTAAATCTTTAATTAATGCTAAGTAATGAGATGGGGGGGGGTAAATAATCACAATATATCTGCATCCCTTTAGCTCAGCTCTAAGTACTCTTATTATTCAGACACGAGATGACTTTGCTTGCAGCCAAAGTGGCTAATTCTGTACAATTTGCAAGACCGGGGCGACATAACTCCTCTGATACAATCTCCAGCTTTGATGCTGTGATGAAAGTTCAAGACACACATAATTCAATTAACAACCCCAAATTGGATATTAAGCTGAGCCCCGGGATAATAAAGTTCAGATTTTTAGTATTAATGTCATGTTCCTGCTTGACAACCTTATTAGTGCCCTGAGCCGTAATTCCCCAAAGATTCACCCGGCTGTGCGAGGACTGTCAGAGGAGACTGGGAGAGAGCAGGTAACACTGTGATGTCCAAATGTAAGGAACAAGAGACAGGTCTGGAGCTCCATACAGACATTATATAACACTATGGGCCTGATCCAGACCTATGCTCGCAAGCGATCGTACGCTGGTCGTAAGCGTAAATTCGGCAGAAAAAACACACTGCACATGTGCAGAGTGACAACTTTCAGTCGTACCAAAGACCTTTTCGTAGCGGCAATTCAGGCGTCCGTATTTTCCGATGACGGGGCGTGTTTCTATTACGAAGTTAGTACGGACGCTGGAGTTAGGGATCCAATCATTCTCTCCATCTCCTCCAATCATTCTCTCCATCTCCTCCAATCATTCTCTCCATCTCCTCCAATCATTCTCTCCATCTCCTCCAATCATTCTCTCCATCTCCTCCAATCATTCTCTCCATCTCCTCCAATCATTCTCTCCATCTCCTCCAATCATTCTCTCCATCTCCTCCAATCATTCTCTCCATCTCCTCCAATCATTCTCTCCATCTCCTCCAATCATTCTCTCCATCTCCTCCAATCATTCTCTCCATCTCCTCCAATCATTCTCTCCATCTCCTCCAATCATTCTCTCCATCTCCTCCAATCATTCTCTCCATCTCCTCCAATCATTCTCTCCATCTCCTCCAATCATTCTCTCCATCTCCTCCAATCATTCTCTCCATCTCCTCCAATCATTCTCTCCATCTCCTCCAATCATTCTCTCCATCTCCTCCAATCATTCTCTCCATCTCCTCCAATCATTCTCTCCATCTCCTCCAATCATTCTCTCCATCTCCTCCAATCATTCTCTCCATCTCCTCCAATCATTCTCTCCATCTCCTCCAATCATTCTCTCCATCTCCTCCAATCATTCTCTCCATCTCCTCCAATCATTCTCTCCATCTCCTCCAATCATTCTCTCCATCTCCTCCAATCATTCTCTCCATCTCCTCCAATCATTCTCTCCATCTCCTCCAATCATTCTCTCCATCTCCTCCAATCATTCTCTCCATCTCCTCCAATCATTCTCTCCATCTCCTCCAATCATTCTCTCCATCTCCTCCAATCATTCTCTCCATCTCCTCCAATCATTCTCTCCATCTCCTCCAATCATTCTCTCCATCTCCTCCAATCATTCTCTCCATCTCCTCCAATCATTCTCTCCATCTCCTCCAATCATTCTCTCCATCTCCTCCAATCATTCTCTCCATCTCCTCCAATCATTCTCTCCATCTCCTCCAATCATTCTCTCCATCTCCTCCAATCATTCTCTCCATCTCCTCCAATCATTCTCTCCATCTCCTCCAATCATTCTCTCCATCTCCTCCAATCATTCTCTCCATCTCCTCCAATCATTCTCTCCATCTCCTCCAATCATTCTCTCCATCTCCTCCAATCATTCTCTCCATCTCCTCCAATCATTCTCTCCATCTCCTCCAATCATTCTCTCCATCTCCTCCAATCATTCTCTCCATCTCCTCCAATCATTCTCTCCATCTCCTCCAATCATTCTCTCCATCTCCTCCAATCATTCTCTCCATCTCCTCCAATCATTCTCTCCATCTCCTCCAATCATTCTCTCCATCTCCTCCAATCATTCTCTCCATCTCCTCCAATCATTCTCTCCATCTCCTCCAATCATTCTCTCCATCTCCTCCAATCATTCTCTCCATCTCCTCCAATCATTCTCTCCATCTCCTCCAATCATTCTCTCCATCTCCTCCAATCATTCTCTCCATCTCCTCCAATCATTCTCTCCATCTCCTCCAATCATTCTCTCCATCTCCTCCAATCATTCTCTCCATCTCCTCCAATCATTCTCTCCATCTCCTCCAATCATTCTCTCCATCTCCTCCAATCATTCTCTCCATCTCCTCCAATCATTCTCTCCATCTCCTCCAATCATTCTCTCCATCTCCTCCAATCATTCTCTCCATCTCCTCCAATCATTCTCTCCATCTCCTCCAATCATTCTCTCCATCTCCTCCAATCATTCTCTCCATCTCCTCCAATCATTCTCTCCATCTCCTCCAATCATTCTCTCCATCTCCTCCAATCATTCTCTCCATCTCCTCCAATCATTCTCTCCATCTCCTCCAATCATTCTCTCCATCTCCTCCAATCATTCTCTCCATCTCCTCCAATCATTCTCTCCATCTCCTCCAATCATTCTCTCCATCTCCTCCAATCATTCTCTCCATCTCCTCCAATCATTCTCTCCATCTCCTCCAATCATTCTCTCCATCTCCTCCAATCATTCTCTCCATCTCCTCCAATCATTCTCTCCATCTCCTCCAATCATTCTCTCCATCTCCTCCAATCATTCTCTCCATCTCCTCCAATCATTCTCTCCATCTCCTCCAATCATTCTCTCCATCTCCTCCAATCATTCTCTCCATCTCCTCCAATCATTCTCTCCATCTCCTCCAATCATTCTCTCCATCTCCTCCAATCATTCTCTCCATCTCCTCCAATCATTCTCTCCATCTCCTCCAATCATTCTCTCCATCTCCTCCAATCATTCTCTCCATCTCCTCCAATCATTCTCTCCATCTCCTCCAATCATTCTCTCCATCTCCTCCAATCATTCTCTCCATCTCCTCCAATCATTCTCTCCATCTCCTCCAATCATTCTCTCCATCTCCTCCAATCATTCTCTCCATCTCCTCCAATCATTCTCTCCATCTCCTCCAATCATTCTCTCCATCTCCTCCAATCATTCTCTCCATCTCCTCCAATCATTCTCTCCATCTCCTCCAATCATTCTCTCCATCTCCTCCAATCATTCTCTCCATCTCCTCCAATCATTCTCTCCATCTCCTCCAATCATTCTCTCCATCTCCTCCAATCATTCTCTCCATCTCCTCCAATCATTCTCTCCATCTCCTCCAATCATTCTCTCCATCTCCTCCAATCATTCTCTCCATCTCCTCCAATCATTCTCTCCATCTCCTCCAATCATTCTCTCCATCTCCTCCAATCATTCTCTCCATCTCCTCCAATCATTCTCTCCATCTCCTCCAATCATTCTCTCCAACTCCCCAATCATTCTCTCCAACTCCCCCAATCATTCTCTCCAACTCCTCCAATCATTCTCTCCAACTCCTCCCCAATCATTCTCTCCAACTCCTCCCCAATCATTCTCTCCAACTCCCCCCAATCATTCTCTCCAACTCCTCCAATCATTCTCTCTAACTCTCCCCCAATCATTCTCTCTAACTCTCCCCCAATCATTCTCTGCAACTCCCCAATCATTTTCTCCAGTTCCTCCAATCGTTCTCTGCAACTCCCCAATCATTCTCTCCAGCTCCACAGTAATTCTTCCTCCAAATCTTTTTCTCAGGGACGGAATGGCGTCACACTCTGTCATGATTTGGCACTAGGATTTAATTTGTTATCATAAAGGGCAAAACAGATTAAACAATTTTTTTTATTAACAGAAAATGGTGGAAATGAACATAAGACGGGCATTAAAAGAGATGACCTTCCTGAAGAATTGCTTTAAACATTGCTTAATGAAGCATGTAATTAGGGCTTTTCCAGAGAATCCCACTCTATGACATTAAAGATCAGGGTTGAATGGAAGTTTATAAACTTGTGTGTGGCGTGTATGAAAGGTCAGTCTTACCCTGGCACACAGGGAACATGGGGCCTGATCCAGACCTAATGGGATGCACTGTGCTTAGTAAAGCCCAGCGTATCTGTGTGCACTCTGCCCGACACTCCCCCTGTGCGAGCGTATTTTCCCACGCTTACACCGGCTGAAGGCTACCCTAACTTCAGCCGGCCTAAGCAAGGAAAAATACGCTCATACAGTGTATGCCCGCTAACCCCTCCCTCCCTCCTTCATTAAACGACCTCCCCCCGCCCACCTACACTAACCTGAACGTAGTAACGTTAGGGGACACCCCCTCCAGCGTTACTATGGTGCTGCTACGGATGCCCGATCAACGATCGGGCTTTGCTGCAGCTACGCCGGGCAACATCTGCCGGGCGCATGCGCAGATCAGCTTTTAAGCCAATATTTTACGTTACTGCTGGCTGGCATCTTAACGCCAGCCAGCGTAGGTCTGGATCAGGCCCATGGGCAGTAATAAACATAACTGTCTGTAGCCTTGGAGTTTAGTATGTCAAGAAGAATAGGAGATTTCCATTACTGGATGGGCTGATGGACGATTTTTCTGGAACTAGGCTGAGGTTTTTTGCATAGTGCATGCATTAAACAGGAGAAACATTGCAACACGGGAAGCGACCCTATTATGCAGATTTTGGGGGTGGTGCACCTGTATGTAGAGCGAACCAGTGCATCTTTACACACTTGATAAATATCTTTATATAAAGGCTGATATATGGCCTCATTAATAAGCACAATGCACAAGAAAGGAGCCTTACACTCTCTGGATTTATCGTGTTGTAATGCAAGGGTTGGGAATGCATTTTTATTTACTTATTTAATCATGTGCTTTGCATGGAGGGCAATTACCATCTGCATTAATATATAGGACAGCTTTATATTATTACTGCAAATTATACATGACCTACGACCCTCTCTTGCAAAGAAACAGGGTATAGGCATAATGTGCCTTTTCCAGACCAAAAATGTACTCTGTGTGATCATTGGCGGAACTACATTTTTGGGGCCCTAAAGCTTAATTTATTAAGGGGGCTCCTTCGCAACCAGCAAGCATAGGGCAACATCCAACAAAATCCAAAAGGGCTTTGCTGCTCCTGCAAGGACCTGGAGGCCCAAATGGCAGAGAATGGGGTGTTGGGGTGGACTCCTTGAAAATGGACCATAGAGTGAGCCCCTTCCCACCAGCAACGAGGTCTGAGGAACCGCTGTTATCTTCTTCAATGGTGTTTTTTCCATCACCACAAATGTTTATTCTTTATAATGTAACCAGTACATTTCATATTTTGATTAAAATTGTGTTATATCACATATCATAGTCACTTCTATCACGATTAGTGATTCTAGACCGTATTCACAGTTAAGAGTGAGTGAGGTGCAGCTGGATCCACACCTCACTCACCGGTCCAGCACCACAACTGGCCCCCATTTTTAGAAGCACTTAATAGTGCCATAGGGCTTCCTTAAATAACCATACATAGCTTCCTTATTAAGAAGGAAAATATGCATGAAACCCCTCCCCCCGGCCAATGGTAGAGCTTCCTGCGCGCTGTATTATATCGCCATGTGATGTACGGGCACAAAGCAGCGAGCTCTCTGCTGCTACGTCTCCACATAAGCGAATGCCAGGTAAAAGAATGGGGTAGATCCAGAACTCCGCTTGTAATCCGTTTACTAGCGTAGCGTCTTTACGCGAGCGTGCCTTCTATACACTCCCCCTGCATGTACGTACTTTTGGCCGCTTTACGCTTTCTAAACCCTTCCTTAACTTTTGGCCGCGTAACCGCTCATGTCCGCCCACGTACGTATAGGCAGCGCGTGGTTAAGCACGCCCATACTGTACGATTTAAATGCAAATCCCCGCCTACATTGCGTATTTTCATCGTAAAATTGGAACGCCCCTCTAAAACGTTTTTACGCGAGTGATACGTGAAAGGCCCTTACGCTCAGAGTTACGTTACATAGCGTATCATCTGTCGTGCGCATGCTCAGTACATACCAAATCGCCTTTTTACGTCTCCGCCAGGCGTAAATAGGCACGGAAACGTTGTTCTGGATCTGCCCCAATGTGATTGGAAGGATTTAAAGCTGTTACCAATAGAGGAGAAGCTTCAGTTGTAGTGTTTATGCAAAATTAATGTGCAGAGTGCAAGCCCCGGACGCCAGAGTTGCGCTACGATCTGAATGGGACGTGACTGCACGCTCTTCACGGTAGCAAATCACGCAGTGAAACTGAAAACAATTGTATTCATATTATTATAATTATTTTATTATTTTATCTTTGTTCATGATGTTGAACTGTCTGATTATGAAGGTTATATACAATTTCTATGAACAACATGAGATAAATTTATTGAAACATGGGCAATATAAAAAAATGATAATAATTGAATGTCACAATATTTATCTGGTTAAATGTAATAATTAATGTTATAATGTAATTAAACTAACAAACTTCATATTAAAAACCCAATGGAATAATGCATTTAAAACCAGGCAATAATAAAGGTTAAATCGTGAAGATAAACTGGTTTGGTATAGAGGATAGAGTCGTCATTTCATCCTGGCTAGTGCTATGCATTACAATCATGTGCTCAATCGAGTTAAATGTCAGGATTAAAATAAAATAGAAAACATGGAACTGCTTCTGATCCATGCAAATGAAAATTGGCTGATATTCATGAGAATCCAAAAGTACCCCGCTGCTCTCCTCTGTCTGTCCTGCTCCTGTGTCCCTCCCCGCTGCTCTCCTCTCTCTGTCCTGCTCCTGTGTCTCTCCCCGCTGCTCTCCTCTGTCTGTCCTGCTCCTGTGTCCCTCCCCGCTGCTCTCCTCTCTCTGTCCTGCTCCTGTGTCTCTCCCCGCTGCTCTCCTCTGTCTGTCCTGCTCCTGTGTCCCTCCCCGCTGCTCTCCTCTCTCTGTCCTGCTCCTGTGTCTCTCCCCGCTGCTCTCCTCTGTCTGTCCTGCTCCTGTGTCCCTCCCCGCTGCTCTCCTCTCTCTGTCCTGCTCCTGTGTCTCTCCCCGCTGCTCTCCTCTGTCTGTCCTGCTCCTGTGTCCCTCCCCGCTGCTCTCCTCTCTCTGTCCTGCTCCTGTGTCTCTCCCCGCTGCTCTCCTCTGTCTGTCCTGCTCCTGTGTCCCTCCCCGCTGCTCTCCTCTCTCTGTCCTGCTCCTGTGTCTCTCCCCGCTGCTCTCCTCTGTCTGTCCTGCTCCTGTGTCTCTCCCCGCTGCTCTCCTCTGTCTGTCCCTCTGCCCAGTCCTGCTCCTGTGTCTCTCCCCGCTCCTGTGTCTCTCCCCACTCCTGCTCCTGTGTCTCTCCCCACTCCTGCTCCTGTGTCTCTCCCCTCTCCTGCTCCTGTGTCTCTCCCCTCTCCTGCTCCTGTCTTTCCCTTATCCTGCTCCTGTGTCTCTCCCCTCTCCTGCTGTTCTCCTCTGCCTGTCCCTCCACTCTGTACTGCTTCTGTGTCTCTCCCCACTGCTCTCCTCTGTCTGTTCCTCCCCTTTGATCTACTCTGCTTGAGCATTCTGTAGGTATAACATTATTTATATAGTTATTAATATGAAAATGTATTTTTTGGGGATAAATTAATTCTTGGATATAGTTTTAATGTATTTGCGTTGTGACTGAAGTGTGCCTTAATCATTACCATCATTTCCAGTATACATTACAGTGTACTACCTTGTAGTACTACCCATACCCTCCAACATGACCCATTCCACCAGGTGCACAATGCTCCGCTCCTGAGCTTCCAACTGTCACTCACCTGGTTTTAATGAATTAACTGGTTTGAAAAATATTTTTCTCTTCAACACAGGTGGTTACTATAGTAACTGAATGTTGGAAGCTCAAGAGCAGAGGCGGAACTACCGGTAGAGCAAGCGGTGTACGGCACCAGGGCCCATGGAGATAATAAGGGCCACAGCAGCCACCGCATCAGCGGTAGTAGTGGTGGCGGCTGTGGGCCCCATTATCTCCATGTGCCCCAGCTCTGTGTGTGGATGCAGAACCGACGCAGTCTCCCTGCTATGAAGCCTGCCGGCGCTCATACAGGAACTTCCTATATCCGTGTGACATGTAAGAGGAAGAGTGCCACGAAGGAGGAAGGACAGAGCGACGCAAAGGTAAGTAAAGAGGGGAGAGGCTGGATAAACATAGTGGGGAATACTGAGGGGGGCTGGATAAACATAGTGGGGAATACTGAGAGGGGCTGGAGAAACATGATGGGGAATACTGAGGGGCTGGAAGCACATAATGGGGAATACTGAGGGGGGCTGGAGGCAAATAATGGGGAATACTGAGGGGGGCTGGAGGTATATGATGGGGAATACTGAGGTTGGCTGGAGACAAATGATAGGGAATACTGAGGGGGA
>WWET01002114.1:100818-112054 GCA_011038615.1 Limnodynastes dumerilii
ATGTTCGATGGGAAAGTTCCTCATTGGCACCACTATTCCTGCTTCTGGAAGCGGACCCGCGTCCTTTCCCACGGGGAGATCGATGGCTTTACAGTGCTGCGCTGGGAGGATCAGGAAAACATTAAGAAGGCCATTGAAACCGGAGGGGCCACAGCCGGTAGGTGAAAAACTTCACAATGGGTTTATCTTTTTTCCTTTATTGTGTTGCAAACTTGTGCCTAATGTTATAGAACTTTAAACTTTAATATGATGGGTTTATGTCATGCACTTAGGCCTCCATTAAAGTCATAGGTAAGTATTTGACAAACCGGTTATCAATTCTCATGTTCTATCGTTTGCGTTTGGGGTGTTCATTTAATATGGTGTATGTGTATGGTTCTGTGGGAGTCCCCGCAACGATAGGTTGCTTTCTGAAGTTAGAGACAGGCGAAAGTTCTTTTTCGGCTGACTCTATTTCGAATAGATACCATTTTAGATTTTTTATATATATATTTTTTGTATGTTTTTATATTTTGCCAGTTGGCATACTCGCCCAATTAGTTTTTGAAGCGCTGCTGGACCCGCCGCAGGAGAGGTAAGTAACCTCTCTGGGGACTTTTAGTGTTAGGGGTAAGGGGAGGGTTAGGGTTAGGCTCTGGGGAAGGGAGGGCTAGGGCCGGGGAAGGGAGGGTTAGGGCCAGGGCCGTGGAAGGGGAAGGCTAGGGTCAGGTTGTGGGGAAGGTTGAGTTAGGGTCAGGCTGTGGGGAAGGGAGGGTTAGGGTTAGTGTTGGGGTTAGGGCCGGGGAAGGGAGGGTTAGGGCCAGGGCCGTGGAAGGGGAAGGCTAGGGTCAAGTTGTGGGGAAAGTTGAGTTAGGATCAGGCTGCGGGGAAAGGAGGCTTAGGGTTAGAATTAGGGAAAGGGTTGGGGACACTTAATCATTCGGAGAACCATGTTTGGTGCTCCGGGGATTGATTGCTTTGCCTTTAAGAGGCAAAAGCAATCTATTTCCCAGACAGTTCAGTCCTATCGAAATAGGGCCGTTCGCAACGGAGACCCTCACCCTTTTGTGGTAGGGGGATGTAAGACATAGTTTTGTAGTGGAATATCTATAAGGTGTGATCTCAATGAATGTTGAGGGAAATTCCTTCATAGGTTGTACAGTAGCTACACCATTTATATGCTTCTAGCAGCGCAACGGTGATGTCCTGACGCCACCTGTGTGCTGCTCTACTGGTCTCAGGCCATCATTGGCGACACAGTTGGCTATCCTGGGTCTGTAGAACTGTGACTCAGGGTCTTGTAGCTGCTAAAAATGGGGGACTGGGATAACCTTTAAAGAAGATCAACCACCCGAACACGTAGCCTGTCAGGTAGATTTCACCAGCTTACATACTGAATACGGTTTCTTTCCTCCTTGTGTCCTACCTGTGCCTGTATTTGGTGCACTAATACGGTTTACCCGGAGTCCTGTTCAAATAATGTTCGGGGGATTTTTTTTTTTTGGCACTATAGAGACAAGGGATTAATATGTTCCAACTGCTAATTTATTAATCGATTTTGTTATCCTCAGGGGCTGGAGGTGACCCTAAAGGAGGAAAAGCAGACATGACGCTGAATGATTTTGCAGCTGAATATGCAAAGTCCAACCGAAGTACTTGCAAAGGCTGTGATCAGAAAATAGAGAAGGTAACGTGAGCGATGGATGGATGGACGAGGAGATGTTCATATATTGGTGCTTTTGACACAATAGTCTTCCTGCATCATTGCAACAAGAGCCTCATGTCATTACTCTGATGTCAGGGGGACCGTGCTACTTATACTACCTTACTTTGTCACATGCTACCCTGTCCTCCAATCCCAACAGATCGGAACAACCGCTCATGACAGTAACTCGTCTGCAGGAAATGAGCAAATCTTTTGAATGCATATTTATTTTACTGTTTTAATTGAAGACCAATGGGAGTCCTCGCTACGATGGCTGTCTTTCCGAAGTAGAGACAGCCGAAAGTTCTTTTTCAGCTGTCGCTATTTTAAATAGGAATTTTTTTAGATTTTTATTTTCTGAACGGGTGAGTGTGCCGATCGGCATACTCACCCATTTATTTATTTTTTTTAGCATCGCCGGACCCCCTGCAGAAAAAACCTCTCCGGGGACTTTTTGTGCTAGAATGAGGGTTAGGGCCATGAAAGGGAGGGTTAGGGTTAGGATCAAGCTGCAAAGGAGGGTTAGGGTCAGGCTGTGGGGAAGGGAGGGGTAGGGTTAGGGTATTAAAAGGGGGTGAGAGTTTGGGTAAGGATTAGGGAAAGGGTTGGGGATACTTACCGTTCGGATCACCGTGTTCGGTGCTCTGGGGATCAATTGCTTTGCCTCTTTGAAGCAAAAGCAATTGATTTCCAAGCCAGTTCAAAACTGGCTGGGGGAGAACGACCCTATCAAAGTACGGCTGTTAGCAACGGGGACACACACCCATTTGTTTTTGGAGCTTGAATTTAAAATATTAAAGAACCTTTTTACCTGACAATGTGAGAATAGATGAGAAATCTGTAGGGATCAGGTCTCGGTAGTCCATGCGAGTTTTGGGTTTGGCTGTAAACAGAGGGGGGATCCGGTATTGAATCCCCACTGGTTCTGCGTTCAGTCTTGGTCCAGTTCTTAGAGTTTAAAAAAATAAATGAACGCAGCCGGTAATAAGGGTTTGCAATATCCCGAAAAGTAAAAACACAAAAACAAAGGAAAGCTCGCCAGTGCTGGTGAACAAAAGATATAAAATATGAAAAATGTTATTAAAAAAAAAAGTAAGGAATTATATTTTTGAAGGGGATTAAATGGGTGAACTCTGGAAAACAATATAAAGCATATAAAGAATATACTTTATTCTGTAGGTAATACACACAATAAAATATCTGGTACCAGAACACACAATCTTTCACACAATTTGCTTCTTGTGTAACACACTTGTAGGCGGTAATATTGCGTCTTGTTCAGCTTTGGTCTGTGTGTGCTCTGTTGTGCAGGGTCAGGTCCGATTATCTAAGAAGAGTTTGGACGTGGAGCGGCCACAGCTTGGCATGATCGACCGCTGGTACCACCCAGACTGCTTCGTCAGCCGCAGGGAAGAGCTCGGCTTCCTCCCGATCTACAACGCTGGCCAGATGAAGGGGTTCAGCATCCTGAGCGCGGAAGACAAAGAATCGCTGAAGTCCAAGCTCCCCGCAGTAAAGAGTGAAGGGTACGTACGGTAGCTGGGAGCGCGATGTATTATTGAGCTATACAGCGGTTTATACTCTTGTCCCTCTGTACTTATTGTGGCCCTGACAAATAGTCCCTAAATACCATTTAAAACGACAGTAAAATGTAAACGATGTGGATACACACTGTATATGCAGCTTGGATACCAGGTCAGTGAGGTAGCTTTCATTGTAATCACAGACTGACGTTAAGAATACACTACTCAGACACAGAATTAAACCCGATATCCAGCTCATTCTTATCAGACGGCAACTCTACACTGTCATCAAATGATGTGACGCCTCTAGTGCCACAATAGCCCATATAACGTCATTTTTTTATTGTATGTTTTTAAGCACAGGTCAGTGTCTAGTGATCACTCTCCTAAAATTGAGATGTCCAGGTAAGATTCCCGCCTTGTGAAATCACGGTGTTTGCTCTTTAAAAGAGCTTTAAGCTGGGTACACACCTATGCAATCATACATGAGATGAGGTGGATCTTACAGCGTCACTGACTATTACAAGTCCCGATGATCATGTGATTCCCGTGTACACACTACACCAATATACCAGCAGATTTAAGATCATCCTCTCTCCAACCATCTACTGAAACAACAATGGGCCTGATCCAGAACAACGCCCGCTGGCGTTGTTTTACGGCGGGCGTATGCGTAAGATCGGCTTTTCCCGCCATCTGCGTATGCGCCCAGCAGATGTTTTGGAGCGTAAGTAGGCTTTTTACTCATTGTGAATTGGGCTTCCCTAACTGTAGCGTATTTACGGTGGAAGGGGCGAGCCAATCTTACGATCGCCGTAAATACGCTATCATCATATTTCTTTCTTGTCCCTTTTTATAACAGGACTGGCAATCCCTGACTGATAATTTTAGCGCTTACAGGTTTACTTTATTGTGTTACTCTAAATTATCACCATATATCCTCTCGAGCTTTCACTTCCTTATCTTCTCAGTATGCGTAAGATCGGCTTTTTTCCCTGATGCATGCGCTAAGCAGATGTTTTGGCGCGTAAGTAGGCTTTTTACTAATTGTGAATTGGGCTTCCCTAACTGTAGCGTGTTTACGGTGAAAGGGGTGTGCCATTCTTACGATCCCCGTAAATACGCTATAGTTAGGGAACATAGGCGGGGGGAGGCATATTAATTAGACAGTAAGGGCAGGGTTTTGAAGTTACGGCCAGGTCTTTGTGACGTGCTGCCATTGTTATGCTGCCAAAAGTTAGGGTAGGCTGCAGCCGGCGTAAGGCAGTGTAATTACAGCAGGACCGGGGGGGGGGCGCTTAGTAGTTACGGCTGTGCGTTAATACGAATACCATATAGCTTAGTTCTGGATCAGGCCCAATGTCTCTTTACACAATGTACACAATGTTCTGGAGGTGCCAGAAGAGTCAGACGGTCGTACCCGCATACCCACTATTCCACAATCAGCGACATTGTACCATCGGTGATCGGGATTTGTGGGACGTTCATAAACCCAAATCAACTGATATGACCTGTATTATCACAACAAATCATTTTCATGGAAGCATTTGCACCTATACATTGTAGGGGTGTACCCAGCTTTACATAGAAGTCACTTACGGTTGATGCAGTAATCCTATAATTTGGCTTAAAGGGCACCCCTCACCATCATTAAATTTGACAACGTTACAATCTTCTAATACCTATTATTCCTCCCTGAGTTATTTTGTGATGCAACTAAATATTTTGAAGAAAACTGTTTATATTTTATGTTTTTCGAGTGGTTCTGTTATGCAGATATTCTGCTAATGTGATATTGTGCTTCCTGTAAAGCTGGGTGTACACTGCATTCTTTTCACTTGATTATTGTGTTGATCTTGCGATAAATAACAGTTTGAAGCGACATCTCACAAGTGTGTACACTACTACAATCATGCTTCGTTGTCAGATCGTTTGATTTTATTTTAAAACTTCCTGATTTTACCAAACAACGATGTCCATATGTTTTGCCTGTATGCAGCTCCAATGATTCTGCGTACACTGCCTGGCCTTTGTGGGTGTGCCTATAAAATTAGTGTTCGAGGAAGATGCAAATCCTAAGTCTTACTGGTAAATGATGTCAGTGTCTATGGATGAATCGTCATGATCATCAGGACTTAAAATCATTATTAATATCATTTCCTCTATCGCATCATGTAAAATTATATGTAGTGTGAACCCACATTAATGCATCTTCCAGCTGGAGTCCTTTTCCCGGGGTGTGAGTCCCCGCATAGAAAATATGATTTTCGAAAAATCAGATTCCTCCCAGCCAGTTCGCAACTGGCTGGGATTTCGATTGCATATGCCTCGATGCGGCATAGCAATCGATCCACGGAGCACCGAAAGCTCCATGCCCTGAAAAGTGAGTTAAAATAGTCCCCACTCCTTTCCCTAATTCTTACCCTAACCCTTCCTTCCTGACAGCCTGACCCTAACCCTTCCTTCCTGGCAGCCTGACCCTAACCCTCCCTTCCCCACACAAATAATTTACTCACCTGTCCCTGGTCCGGTGAGCAGCGGGGGAGGTGCAGGCGGAGGGATATCGCTCATTGTGAAAGTGAATGGGTGAAGTATGCCGAACGCCATACTCATCCATTCATTAAAAAAAAAAGTAGAAATAGATAAGTATTCGAAAATGGGACATCCGAAAAGGTTTTCTTAGCAGGGAGTGTAACCGCTTTTCCCATGTCACAAGACACGTTCCTTGCAGATGCCTTGTAGTTTCTAAGTTGTGATTAAATGAATTTAAACTAATGTAAATGAGCAACCGAGGTTTGTTCTTTGCCTTTACCCGGTGTGACGCTGCTGCCCTTACACAGGAAGATGACTTTGAAGGTGTTCCTGAAGGACTTTAGTTTGTAGACGTACAAGATGGGGTTGACGGCAGAGTTGGCGTGAGTGAGTATGATGCCAATCTGCAGAATAACGGGTGGAATGTAGCATTGCGGGCACAATAGGCTTATCCCGTTCATGACGTGCAGCGGTGCCCAGCATAACATGAAGAAGAAAATGATGGTGAAGAGTGAGGTGGCCGTCTTTAACTCCTTCATTCCAGCTCCCTGCTTCCCTGTCTGGCCGTGCCCTTGTAGCTGTTTCCTCACCGCAGCATAGATTTGGGTGTAGATAATGAACATGATTATCACAGGCAAGTAGAAGAAGACAAAGGAGAAGAAATACACCAGGTAAGTCATATCGATGACATGGACAAAGATACAGTAGCCGTGCAGCGGCGACGGCTTGTGCCAGCCCATCAGTGGCATCAGCCCGCTGAGAAATGCCACGATCCAGGCGACGATGATAAGCACTAGAGAGTTGGCGGGAGTCATGATGCTCTGGTACCGCAGAGGGTTTAGGATAGCGATGTAACGGTCCACGGAGATGGCCAAGAGGCTGAAGGTGGAGACCATGGTCAGCAAGATCAGGATGGAGAGCATTAACAGACAGAGCTCCAGGTGATAACGCGGGATTCCTATGCTGGTCAGAATGGCGCAAGGAATAGCAAAGATTCCCACTAATGCATCTGCCACCGACAGCGACACCAGGAAGTAGTTTGTCACCGTCCACAGCTTCCTGTCATGCACGACGGCAATGCACACCAGAATGTTTCCTAATGCAGCTGTGACGGCGATCACTACCTCCCCCGCGGTGTAAGGAGCGTCTATAGTGAAGATCATGTCCATAGTCGATAGTCTGCTGCTGTTCATTTTGGCGATAGGTTTGTTAAATAGACCTGATGGTTTAAAAATAACAAGTTATGGTTGAATGAGATGTTCTGCTGCAGCAATGGTCTGTTTGTGTCGTTAGTGGACAACCGATAAGTTTTTTTTTTGTCTTTTTTGTTTTGTTTTGTTTTTTTAAATCTTGCACCTATATTAACAACTATGCATTTAAAAGGTTGAATGCTCCTAACGTTAGTCCCTGTCCTATAGACCGTGACTGAAAACATTGATCTGTCTTATTAACCCGTGTGTTTAGTTTGTGCTTGTTGCTCCTGCAAGTCAGGAAATATGATCATTGTTCAGTTTGGTCAATCAGATGAGTTTCTGATTGGCTTCGCTACTTTAGACCTCATTTTGGTTCTTTGTCAGCAGCATTATGCCTGATAATGACCTTCCTTATCCATTTCTGATAGGACTCCGAAAGACTACAGGATGTATAACTTGGAGCAGAGGAGAGACGGGGTACTGGAGGGGAGAGAGGGATATGATAGAAGGGATATAACCAGGCACAGGAGGGAGAGGGGATATGATTATTATTATTGTTTATAAGGTGCCACAAGGTGTCCGCAGCACCGTACAAAATACAATAAAACACAGTACAGACTTACAGGACAGGGATGGACAGCATAGTACATAATAATATACAGGACGGGGATGGACAGCATAGTACATAATAATATACTGGACGGGGATGGACAGGATAGTACATAATAATATACAGTACAGACATACAGGACAGGGATGGACAGCATAGTACATAATCATATACAGGACAAGGATGGACAGCATAGTACATAATAATACACAGTACAGACATACAGGACAGGGATGAACAGCATAGTACATAATCATATACAGGACAAGGATGGACAGCATAGTACATAATAATACACAGTACAGACATACAGGACAGGGATGAACAGCATAGTACATAATCATATACAGGACAAGGATGGACAGCATAGTACATAATAATACACAGTACAGACATACAGGACAGGGATGAACAGCATAGTACATAATCATATACAGGACAAGGATGGACAGCATAGTACATAATAATACACAGTACAGACATACAGGACAGGGATGAACAGCATAGTACATAATCATATACAGGACAAGGATGGACAGCATAGTACATAATAATACACAGTACAGACATACAGGACAGGGATGAACAGCATAGTACATAATCATATACAGGACAAGGATGGACAGCATAGTACATAATAATACACAGTACAGACATACAGGACAGGGATGAACAGCATAGTACATAATCATATACAGGACAAGGATGGACAGCATAGTACATAATAATACACAGTACAGACATACAGGACAGGGATGAACAGCATAGTACATAATCATATACAGGACAAGGATGGACAGCATAGTACATAATAATACACAGTACAGACATACAGGACAGGGATGAACAGCATAGTACATAATCATATACAGGACAAGGATGGACAGCATAGTACATAATAATACACAGTACAGACATACAGGACAGGGATGAACAGCATAGTACATAATCATATACAGGACAAGGATGGACAGCATAGTACATAATAATACACAGTACAGACATACAGGACAGGGATGAACAGCATAGTACATAATCATATACAGGACAAGGATGGACAGCATAGTACATAATAATACACAGTACAGACATACAGGACAGGGATGAACAGCATAGTACATAATCATATACAGGACAAGGATGGACAGCATAGTACATAATAATATACAGTACAGACATACAGGGCAGGGATGGACAGCATAGTACATAATAATATACAGTACAGACATACAGGACAGGGATGGACAGCATAGTACATATTAAAATAACATATAAAAATATCACACAAATACAATAAAGTGAAGCAAGCACAGAATGCAAGGCAAAATACGAGGTGTCAAGCTTGAAAGATCAGGGAGGAGGGGATAGAACGCAGTGAGGTTGAGAGGGAGCCACCAGGTGGGGTAAAAGGGTAGCAGAGGGGGACAAGAGGGTACGAAGTGAGGAGGGAACACCAATAGGATGGGGGGCCCTGCTCATGTGAGCTAACATACTAAGTGGAGGAGGGGTAGATAATCAAAAGGATATAATAAGGTACAGGAGGGAGAGTGGGATATGATAGAATGGATATAACAAGGTACAGGAGGGAGAGGGGGATATGATAGAAGGGATATAACCAGGTACAGGAGGGAGAGGGGGATATGATTGAAGGGTATAATCAGGTACGGGAGGGAGAGGGGGATATGATAGAAGGGTATAACCAGGAACAGGAAAATGATAGAAGGTATATAGCTAGGTTCAAGAAGGAGTTCTTAACAGGTTGAGAAGTATTAGAAGACGATGGTGATACCGAAGGGAATATGAGGAGACATCAGTGAAAATGGTAGTGGATCAGTGGGGAAGCCTCTTGCCGCTGGAGCTGCATCCTAGGGGTGGAATTAGGATTATTGTAATGTCAAACACAGTAAGTGGGCCAGATCCAGACCTACGTTCCCATTGCGTTTCATCGCGTAGCGTATTTACACCAGCGTATTTTCTATGCACTCTGCTAGAATACCCCTCGGCCGTACGTACTTTGGCCGTTTTACGCTTACCAAACCCTACCTTAACTTTTCACAGTGTAACTACTGACGTACGTAAAGGCTTCTCAGCACACCCATACTGTACGATTTCAATGCCTCACCCCGCCTCCGTGTCATCTGGCTGTCACGCCCCTTCATTCGTAGTTACGCTGTTGATACGTGGCTGGTACATACACTAAGAGTTACGTTGCATAACATCTGCTGCGCATGCACAGTACATACAAAATAGCGTTTTTACGTCTCCGGCTAGCGTAAATATGCGTAATTATGCTAACGTACTTAATTCTGGATCTACCCCCATGTATATAAAAAATATTGTGTGTGACAGGTATCGGGTTAATGACCATAGGACAGAGGAAAGTCGATCAGTTACCTAGTGCCGTTGGGTTACTCTCTGGTACCCGACTCCCGTGGTTGCATACCGCGCCCCCTGAAATAGCAGCACATAATATTGTTTTCTGAGTCTGAGAAACATGATGTTATTGTGCATTGTGTTTAGTTTGCCCTCTCCTGATTATTTAATTTCCCTGGTCGCTTTTTTTTTTTATTATTACCAGTTTATTCAGATACACTTTTTTTCCTCCCTTCTTCCTCTCCAATAAAAACATTTACAGATTTACTAAGCTGCAGGAAAGGAAATGTGGCCCCTAGCAGCCAATCACGTTCTAGCTCACATTTTCTAGAATGTAATATGAAAGTGAGAGATAGAATCTGATTGGTTGTTATGGGCAACGTCTCCACTTTTCCTCTCCTGTAGATCAATGCAAAAATCATTATCTTTTAAGCACACCATGAACGGATACTGTATTTTATATATCGATAGTCAGGAAATCGCCCCATGAATCACCTTTCTGTTATACTTGTGTCAGATTATCTCGAGTGCAGAAGTATCATAACAGTGCAAGGTCCAATACTGAATCCGTTACTTAATCCTTCATTGTCTATCTGTGCAGCAAATGGAAATCGCATAGTGTTCAGGTGACTGTTGGAATATATTTATTCTTTGTTATGATAACTAGCTTTGAAAATGATTAAGGCTTCATTTTTGTTTGTAATATGACATTGTCAATACAATTTTTTTTTTTCTGTTTTCATTCAATTAGACAAAACACACCTCAAAGATTATTTTTGCCTTTCATATAAAAATTTTACTTGTTAATCTGCACTACTATACTTTGTAATCCTTATTTTAAATGTGGGTATTATAAACCCCCCTGCACCTCCTGTGCTGCACATCTAACTGCATGACTACAATAATACAATAATTGATATAGAGGAAAGCTCCTTTCACAGTAGGCTACTATCGTCCCTTAGCTTTATCCTACTACTCTCACGCAATATAGCTGCAAGGACAATGCGTTGCCAATGTAACAGAATCCCAAGCAGACTGTATTATGATAACGTAGAGTATATAATGGTACCCTGTTATCAGTAGGGACTTTGGGGCTGATTCCGAGTTGCACTTACAACCTGCAAAATAGGTGCAAGTGTAGACCTGAGCAAAGCACAGTTGCAATGTGAGGGCAGGAAAACTTAAACTGAGTTAGAGTTAAGAGGCGAAGTTTCTTAGCTCAACTCTAATTTATAGATTAAACATAAAGCTATGCAGTATGTGAGATCTATGTGCAAACGTAAAGTGTTTTCCCTGCATGCAAAATGAATCCAATTTATTA
>WWET01002114.1:134456-158334 GCA_011038615.1 Limnodynastes dumerilii
ACTCTTTCTAGGCTTTTTGCTGTCTGGTCTGTGAATTGCAATCTGCACATATATGGTTCTATAGCAGATTACCCAGAATGCTCTTGCCTGTTAGGATCCCTCTCTAGTCATGATATATTTACAGATCACAAAATAAAGTCATTCCCTCCATCCTCACATTGACTCGTGTGTCATTCCTCACTATCACCTATGAATATATTGTGCTACAGTATGGGCTGTAGGGGGCAGTATCGTATACAAGTTTGTCAGGAGATTGCAGTTAGAAGTCCCTGCAATTAAAAAAAAAAAAAAAAGAAAGGGTGAGTGTTATTGATTTGCAGTAAAGACTGACATTCCTTATCCAAACACTGGCTAAAGACAGATCTATTGCTATAGCAGTAATGCAGCTTTAAAGCCACTTGACTTGATTAATATTTTTGGCTGTCTTGCTTGGTTGAGGTCATTAGCTATAACTATACCCCCCAGTGGACAGATGCCACTAATAGGCACTGGGGACTTATGACATGAATCGCATCATCAAACCAAAACACGACTGATCGCTGCATTGTTAAATGGGGGCGGAGCCACAGTGTCGCAATTCGTATTAAACTTCGTAAAACTCCACACCTGCTTGACAATACTGTGAATAACAGTGGTTAAGCAGTGGGGGCAGGGTTTGGCGATGCATTCTTATCAACAAACCCTCATGTGGGTTAGATGTTGGGAAACTCATTCCCAGCATGCTCTAGCACCAGCCTGGCCAACCGATGGCTCTCCAGGTGTTGTGATATTCACTCCCAGCATGCCTTAGCTACATAGGCATAACTGATGCATGAGAATGCATGCTGGAATATGTAGTTTCACATCACCTGGAGAGCCCCAGGTCGGTCAGGCCTCTTCTAGCAGTATAGGCATTATCTATACTAGCACGACATGCTCACATATATAATAAAGTGCATATATAATTGTGCACTGGAGTCAAGGTCCACCAGGAATTCAGAAAAGTGGCTTCAATAAACCTTGTTTTAGTATTTCTGTATAAGCTGCTGCAACGGGGAGAATTCTCTGCTTATTTTATGACCTATGTCTGGTTAATCCATAACTAGAACTTACATTGAGACCTGTAGGAAAAATGAAAGAGATAATTGCAAAATTGCCAGAACACGCTGTTATTACACCTGTTACCTGTAAGATAATATGCCAGCATGTTAGTTACATACATTTGCAAATATGTAATAAGCCACCTGCCGTGTTTAAGGCTTTTCTTGTATAGATGGTCTAAGAAGTGGGTGCCCATATATTGGAGCTTGCGCCTATTAGGCTGGAGCACTGCTGAATTCCATACTGAGCATGTGCAAAACAGGAGCAAGCAAAGAAAGGGTTCATTGTTTTCAGGGTTTTGTTTTTTTTAATAGAGACAACTTTCAAAACTTAACCCTGAAAGATCCAAGTTTAGCTTCTAAACTGGTGCTACACAAAATCCTATTTGCAGGTAACAAATGTGCTTGAATGTTAGGGGTAATCCACGCATTATGGGGTTGATCCAACATTTGAGAGAAACAGTAAATGGGTAAACATAAACCTTGGCAAGACAATGTTTAACTGCAAGGTGGAAGAAGACAGCGGAGAGGGGACTCTTCTAGTTCTACTCTAAAGTGCAATTTAATGCTAAATCTATGCATTTGTTTGCAATGTGCAAAATCCTGCAAACAATTTAACACGCAAGGTGCAGTGTTAGTGGCAAAACTTCATAGAAGTTGCCTGAAGGCAAGATAAATGGTCCTCTTAGTCTGATGTCATCAAATTGTGGCAGGGAGATCAGGGTATCAGTCCCTCCCCCTGTAGCTTCCGCAGCAAGGATTGGAGGCTGCAGGGAGAGACAGCCCCTGAGCTCCCTGCATCACAGATCCATAGCAGTTGCTGCTGCTTATACTTATGAGCCACAGACTGTTGGATACAATGCAGAAGTACCCCCTTCAGGGCTGATGCCTTGAGGCCATTGTCTCCAGCAGTTCCGCCACTGGGCGGTGTAAGGAATTTAAGAGCGTATTTAAGCAATCAATGCAACATGCAATATTCTGGATGCATATGGCATTCATAGTTAAAATAATAAAACTGTCCACTTTGCTTGTTACAACCCATAATACAGACTTGCTTTACACTTGCAATAAAAATTGTTTAATAACAAGCAAATAACCAGTGTAATTTTTTCAATAATCAATGAGACTTTGTCTGAACAGGGGAGGCTCAGGAGCTTATTTTGTACTTGGTGGAATCGATCATGTTGCAGGCTCTGCATTTAAAGCAAATATCAATATTAGCACAATCTCCGAATACATTGGCCCAATATACAGCGGTGTATTTAATCCATGATTGCCAACTTTTGCAAAGGGGTGTGTCCTGTGAATAGCTCCACCTGGGGTGTCTAGAACGGCCGGGGAAAGTATTTCTCAATAAAAATGGCAGCAAAACTATTTATTCAGTTTTAAATTCAGTGAATAAATACATATTTATTAAAAGGATAATTGCCAGTCTTTGATTACATCTTGGCCTCCATAAATATGTCTGCCTCCATAGGCCTCAATGCAGGGAAACAGGACACAATATCTACATTTTGTCATAATACAGCAGTGACTTCTGGAACGGAATCAACATCAGGGAGATTATCAAACACTTCAGGGAGTCAGGGAGATTATCCACATTTCAGGGAGTCTCCCTGATATTCAGGGAGAGTTAGCAACTATGATTTAATCTGACCTAACAATAATCATGATTTGGACAATCTGCTCTAACAATAAAAACCTGTGACTACACACACAGCCTATGAGGTTTGTATGTGTAGCAATGCTCACTAGACAGCGGCCTGTCTGCTATTCTCCCCTGATGACCGTCTCTGGCCATTATATCACTCACACAATAGGGTCACTGAGTGTACACCGCGCGCCCCCAATTCTGCGCGCATCGCGGCCGCGCCCCGGGTCCGCGCACGTCGCCTGCGCTGTGTATGTTGTGACGTCATGATCTCGCCCAGCAACGCGAGCGGGATCGCGAATGGCGGCGCAGAGAGGGGAGTTCAAACCCAACGGAGGCTCGTCCAGCCCGTGACTCGGCAACATGAAGCGAATGAAGGCGACCCGGGGCCCCGCGGGCTCAGCGGCGGAGGAGGACGACGGGCAGCAGCCGGACCTGGCGGATGTGGAGGGTGAGAGGCGGCGGGAGGCGCCCGGGGGACGGGGCTGTCACTGAGCTGTGCCTGTCACCGGGGGAGGGGGAGATAGACCCGGGCCGGGGGGAGGGGCCCCACACACTGCTCCCCGGTACTGTGTGGTAGACACCCTAATACTGATCTAAACACCCCACACTGCACCCCGATACCGGGGGATAGATACCCCACACACTGCCCCCTAATATAATATAAACACCTCAAACACTGTACCCCTATATTAACATACACACCCCACACTGCACCCTAATACTAATATAAACATTGCACCCCAATACTAATATACACACTGCATACTAATACTAATACACAGCCCAATATTAAATATAAGCACCCAAAACACTGCACTCCTATATTAACATACACATCCCACACTGCCCCCTAATACTAATATAAACAGTGCACCCCAATACTAATATACACACACTGCAGACTAATACTAATACACAGCCCAATATTAAATATAAACAACCAAAACACTGCACCCCTATATTAACATACACATCCCACGCTGCCCCCTACTAATATACACACACTGCAGACTAATACCCCTGCCTTTCATGTAACTGTTTGCATTTACCTACAAATTGATTAAGCAACTTCCATTTTGTGTGTATACTAATACACACCCCAATATTAAATATAAACACACAAAACACTACACCTTAATACAAATAATATAAATACTTCACACACTGCTCCCTAATACTAAATATAAATACCCACACACTGCACCCCAATGATACACACACACTAAATATAACACCCAAAACACTGCACACCAGTACTAATCATATAAATATTCCACACAATACTAAATATAAACACCCCAAACACTGCATCCGAATACTAATATAAACACCCCACACACTGCATCCAAATACCAGGGCATAGACACTGCAAAGACTGCACCCTAAGGGGATAGAAATATCCCAAACACAGTCCCTAGTACTAATAATATACACACCACGAACACTGTACTTTAATAATATATTAAATCCAAATACTAATATACACACCCCCCACACTGCACCCTAATACCAGGGGATAGATACCCCACACACTTCCCCTAATAGTAAGAATATAAACACCCCAAACACTGCACCTCAATGCCTGGACATAGACACCCTGCATACTACACCCCAATACTGAGAAATAGACACTCCTATATGCTGCATCCCAATACTAATATATAAACCCCAATCAGTGCACCCAATAATGGGCTTAGGTACTGCACCCAAATAACAATATAAACACCCCAAATACTAAGAATATAAACACCCCAAACACTGCCCCTAATTCTAACAATATAAACATCTCAATACTACGAATTTAAGCACCTCAAGCACTGCACCCCAATACTAAGAGTATAAACGCTCCAAACACTGCACCGTAATATTAATATTTTACACACCTCATACACTGCACCTCAATACTAAGAATATAAACACCCCAAACACTGCCCCTTATTCTAACAATATAAATACCCCAACACTAAGAAAATAAACACCTTACACACTGCACCCTAATACTGGGAGTATAAACATTGCAAACACTGCACCCTATTATTAATAATCTAAACACTGTAAACATTGCACTCAGTTGCTGGGAATTTCAGGACCATAGTCTGAGTGGTTGCACCTTAATATTGGGCATATAAATACCCCTTGACCGGATTTTAGATTTTGACTGTTTTGGAAGAAGCCTATAAAAAAAAAATAACGTAATATTAACGCTGTCCCCTGCATCGTGTGTGACCTCCAGGATGTGATCCTCTGTATGGTGCATAGGGGCCTCTTACAATAACCGTCTGAGCAATCAATATAAACTTCTCATATTGTCTCTGGATCCTGGAAATGCAGCATCCTTCATCTGCTATCATGTAACTTATCTTCTGGAAATGGCACATTGCTCATATTGGGCGTTTACTCATTTCATTTGGACATAAAGCAATTCTGGAATTTTATAAGACTGCGAACTGTGAATAAATATCTTCTAATGTCTGTGGTTTACTATATCCCTGTGAGTGGATTGAAATCCTTGTTGAATACGCTTTCTGGATATGCAGCGTATATATTTTGCATCCTGTGTGTGTGTGTATATTTATTTGTGCATTACAGCAGTCTGTATTGGGGTGCTTGGTTACTCACCTCTCCCCCCTTCTGTCCCTCTTCTCAGCTGTTTCTCTCCTCCCATGAGATTTCCCAGCACTCCCATCTGCTGAACTTAAAATATCCCTTCCTGCAATGATCAGGGGTCTGTCACTGTCCCCTGCTGTTCTTTGTTTATACAATGATAGGCTGCAGGATTGCTCTGTGTGTGCGCTGGTTGAGCTGCATGCTTGTGCTAGGAATCTGAGGGTTACGTCGGCTCCTGTCGTTTCTGCTCTGCGGGTCTGTTTTGGTTTGTGATCTGGTATTTTTGTTTCATTCTGCTGCTGTCCTTTCAGCACTAAGAGGCCAATTACTTCCTGGTCCAAGTGACCTGACATCCTAGCGCCTGTTGCCCTCTTGTCCCCAGCCAGATCTGTGTCATGTACTAGCGATATTTCTTCCTGTTGTACGTTACTTGCAGGTCTTAATTGACCGTATGCATGAAACATGTTTCTTTTGGCGTTAACGGCAAATCTATTTGGTTTAACGTTACAAAGAAAGATGAACTTATGAGATGAGCGTGTTAATGTGTAAAGGGCACATTGGACCCGATAATAGAAGCCCATATGACAGGGTACTTACAAGTGTGATCGCAGCACGCATTTGCAAAAACATCGGAACCCAGTGCAGTCAGCTGTGATGCTTTCCAACAACTGGGTGTGACGACCCGCCATATTAACAGCATTTACACCTGGGGCCGGATTTACTAAGCTGCTGGTTTGGAGATGTTACCAACAGCAACCAATCTGATTCTAGCGGACATTCTCAATTATGTAATAAGAAAGTGAGAGCTACAATCTGGTTGCTATAGGCAACGTCTCCACTTTTCCAATTCTGCAGCTTAGCAAATCTGTCCTCTGGCCTGTGGAGGAAGCTATTTCCCCGGAGTGTATCACCTGCACTTTCTAAGTAAACATTTTCAATGTGGATCAGTAATGACTTAGTGTAATTGGTCCTTTAAAATGTGTTCTAGTTTTTTTTTAAGTACTTATCTACTTTGTTTGTTTTGCTTTGTTAAAGTTGTTTTTTTTATTGCTCGTCACATAAGCTATAAAGAGGATCAGTCATTTTCTATCTGACATCCAATTGGACGTAGCAGAACTTTCTTTCTAAATTGATTTGCATTGAGCTGTCAGTCATCTTAAAATTGAGATTTTACTATGGATTCCCAAATGGACTGATTTGAAGGCTACGCACTATGTTTTCCATGGACACTGACCTAACGCTCCGATAGCTGGTCCGATCATTCTGGGATTCTGATCGATGGTCCGATCGTTCTGGGATTCTGATCGATGGTCCGATCGTTCTGGGATTCTGATCCATCCATAATTGTTACGGTGCTTTTGAAGGCCTTAGTGTGTGGGCATTCTTAGACGCCAATTCTACCGGGAGGCCTGCTCGGACTATTGTCATGGTATTAACTGATGAAGAGGCTTTAATCCTGTTTTCCAAAACAAGCCAATGGGCATAACCTGGTTCACTCCGCATAGAGGAACCCTATTTGGAAGTCTCTCTCTTTCATTGGACCGCATCCAGACCGCCCCTGCAGTCGGCGCACTGAATGTAACGCTCCGGAGTTACGATACCAGTCCAGCGCCAGATGCTAAGTCCTGTGCGTCTGAAGGGAGGTCCCACCCCCACACGTTTCTGTACATGGGAGGTGCTTAATTCCAAATGACGGAGAGGAGTGGACCCCCCCTCATTACTCCACCCCCCCCCTTTTCGTGCTTAGGAAGTGTGACTTGCATCGACATAATGCAGCCTTTAAGTCACACTTGCGGATCCATGGACCGTCCGAGCAGTGTGCAATGCCCCTCCCACACTGTAAAATGTAAATGTTTCCCCCGCCCACATTTGCGAGCAGAGGGGAACCACGGCCCTTTTTTACTTAAACTACGTGTGTAGGTGGGCTGTCGTATGGACCTGTGGATCCGCTCCCCTATGGCTTTTCCCATGGAAGATGAAGACCATGGAGAAATTATTATTGCACATAAGGGCTTAATCAAGCCCTTACTATATAATTACCATACCTCCCGCTGCTCACTCCCCCGCACGCTGTCTGAAAGCGCTCGGTTACGGAACGCAGGATCTGTCACATCCAGGTCCATAATGGAAAGCGTAGCGTGCTCGTGTGTGAACTTCCACAAAAGCGGATGTTTTCCACTCTTTGCGAGCGTGAAAAGGCCCTTTATGAGAAGCCAGGAACCATGCCACTACTCTTTCTGATTACTACCGAGACAAAAAGATTCCCCGCGGCTTTAGAATTAAGAACATACCAACGATGGGACGGCATAGTCCAGAATTCTGTCGTCGGTGGATCTCAGTACTTAATAAGTGCTCTTACGACTTAATACTCCTAGTAATCGATTTCTCCAGAAAAGAGGTAGAATCACTACAAGCACAAATTACGCTGGTGGAAAATACAAAGCTATCAAGTCTCACAGTCTCTCTCTCTCTCTCTCTCTCTCTCACACAGAGTCTCTCTCTCTCTCTCTCTCTCTCTCACACAGAGTCTCTCTCTCTCTCTCTCTCTCTCTCTCTCTCACACAGCTCCTCTTATGGCTGGTTAGTGGGTGTGGACCTGTCTCTTGTGTTACTGTTGATATTCACCTGTTTTCTATAGACAATGGAAGCAGCCATGGGTGGAAATATATGTATGTGACCATGTGCTGTCAATACATTGGGAACCAGTGGCATCACCGAGGTGTGGTTAGGGACATTTTCATTAACTGCTTCAGGTCCGAACCTCTTTTTATAGACAACAGATGGGACGAAGTTGCCAGTCCAATAGTATTTTAGATATACAGGAATCTGAAATGTGATTTTCAGCTGCCTCTATTTCGAAAATGAATTTGGCATGCTATCTATTCATGCATCGGAAATTGCTGCCGCAGACCAGAACTGGACCAGAGGTTCTTGGGTCGGTGAGTCTAAGGGTTAGGCTGCGGGGAAGGGATTATTGGGGTTAGGTTGCAAGGAGGGGAGTCTTGGGGTTAGGCTACGGGGAGGGGAGTCTTGGGGTTAGGCTGCGAGTAGGGGAGAATTAGGGTTAGGCTGCGGGGAGCGGAGTCTTAGGGTTAGGCTGTGGGTGAGGGAGTGTGGGTCCCCATAGCGAACAGCTCTCTTTTGATAGGGCCGTTTGCTCCCAGCCGTTTCCGAACTGGCTGAGATATTGATTGCTTATGCCTCTGACTAATCCTAAGTCCCCCACAAACACCCCGCCCACTTGCAGCCTAACCTTAAGTCCCCCCACGCAGCCTAGCCCTAAGTCCCCCCACGCAGCCTAGCCCTAAGTCCCCGGCGGCAGTTCTTCCGAAAGTGATCCGTTTTCGTCCTAGGATTCATTGTTTGATTCTCCTCACCAAAGCAGAAGCAATTGATTTCCCAGGCACTTCGGTGCACCCGCGTAGAAAACAGACCTATTGAAAGGGATTGGCCTACACCCCAACAGATTCGGTCCCCTGCAGAAAAAAACACATCTATATTTTTTTTTTTTTTCACTTATTAGTTTACCTGTATCCTAATTTAGAACAAACAGGTATGTCACTGTAACCCCTGACCTCATTCATCCACCACAGGGACAATTGTTTTTTCATTCAGCAACACGAGAGAGAGAGAGGATGAATCGCTGTGTATCTGTTCTGTCCTCTGCTGCTCCCGTTACGTTACAAATGTTTTTGTCTTCTCTTTTTTTTTTGTTTTTTTGTTTTCTTATGAGCAATAGTTAGATGAAAGCTAAACTACAGAGGAAATATGTAACCGCAATCATTTCATAGCAATAAGTGTCATTGGTAAAAGGCCCTTAATCTTCTGCAACGTGTGATACTAGTAATTTTTGCCATCGGGGGCACAATATATTTGTGAATAAATAAACGAATCAAGTGAAATTTGTATGTTTAAAAGAAGAGGTTGTGCTGGGGAATCATTATTATAAGAAAAATGAGTGCTTTAGTTTGGTAATTGGTGCATGTGAGGGCATAATCCAGTGCTTTCTTAAATGTATGTGTTTTCATTCCGTCTGCTCTGATTGGACGAGGCTCGTTATTATGCTGTCGCCTGTAGTCGCGTCTCTTCCCTGAGCTATTAGTATATTGATTATAGCATTTAGTGTAAAGATGGTAACATGCAATCAATGCACCTGTCTTCTTTTCTCAGCAGATTCTTCAGCAAAGGCTCTCGTCAGTCTGAAAGGTAAGAGCTTCTTCTAAATTGATTGTTTTATCAATGGGCTGGTTAGATCCTGCCTAGGCTGAGCTTTCATATAACACATTGAACAGGTGTTAGAAATTTAGCTAAAGACCTCGTGTACACAATCTACGTAATGAAATGTTACATAGATAGCGTAAAAGAGTTACAGTAGCTCTAAACGTAAAAGAATGCACGTAAAATGAAAATTACGGGACTGGGAATCCGGTCCTATGGGCCTGACCTAGACTTGTGAGTAACAGCAAAAAAAAATGGAAATGAGCAGTGATATTGTATTATTTATAGCTGTAGACACATAATTGGGAAATACTGGGGAGGCTGGAGAGACATGAATGGGGAATACTGGGAGCTGGAGGCACATGAGTTGGAAATAATGGGGAGCTGGAGAAACATAAATGGGGAATGTTGGAGACACGTGATGGGGAATACTGAGGAGGCTGGAGAGACATGATGGGGAATACTGAGGAGGCTGGAGAGACATGATGGGGAACACTGAGGAGGCTGGAGAGACGTTATGGGGAACACTGAGGAGGCTGGAGAGACGTTATGGGGAACACTGGGCGGGCTGGAGAGACGTTATGGGGAATATTGGGAAGACTCTTCTACAGTATCGTTTGGGAAATGACAAGTTCCCTTTCACAGTTTTCATATATAACGAGATCTCCTTCCACCACCACCAATTCCTATATGTAACCTTCACAAATCCAAATTCCCTTAGGATTCAGTGGAATAGCTCTCTCCCTGCAATTATAGAGTAATGCTGAATTACATATTTCTTACCAAATGGTTAAGTAGTTTTGTCTTAGTGGATCGGATCCTAATTTGCGATTGTGCCACTTCTACGAATTCAGCGTAAGCATGGATCCAATAGTATGTTCCTTTACATCCATGATATTATTTAATTAACCACTCCCGCACAAGGCCCCTGCTATAACTTTTCTGATATAATTGCACTTCAAATGGCTGCAGATTGGAAGCCTGGATTGGTTGGCCATACAGCTTCACACCTGCCCTGTACATTGTAAGACGCAGCCTCTCACACTTATGGATGCAGCATGAAAGTGTCAGTTGGTGAAAGTCCGAATTGAACAGATTGCGTTTCAGTTGGGTGATTTATGCACAGACCGAATGTTTACAATCCAACCGCACGGGAAATGTCCACTTGTCGCGAGTCAGGATTTGGTCCGGCATTATCACACAGACCAGTCCTGTTTCTCCGTTACAGAGGGATAGTCATTTTTTTTTTGTTGGTTTGTATTTTTAACCATGTAATGGCGGCTCTGAGTACTGAGGGTATATCGATGTAGACATTGGGCCTGATCCTGGAGCACTCTCCCTGTGGCCGGCGTAATTACCCATTTTTACGCCGGCTTAAGGCTACCTTAACTTCAGCCGGTGTAATGGTAGGTAATTACGCCGGCCACAGGATCCTAAGTGGCCTAACCCGCCCTCCCTCATTTACTTACCTTCCGTGACAGTTGCATAGTTACGACGAGGAACGCCCTCCTCGCCGTAACTACGCAACAGGATCGGGTTTCCCTAACTACGCCGGGCAAATGCCATTCTGACACATACGGCCGCCGTAACTAGTGCGGAGGCTGTAGGTCTGGATCAGGCCCATTGATACCATGGTCAGCGCCGTGCTACTAGGATGAGACCAGGTTGTACCCTGTGGGACACTGCTATCTAATGACTATGAAACACAGCATGTCCTTTATTTTAATGCAGAAGGAAGTTTATCCAACACATGGCATGAAAAATATAACTCTCCCCAGAAGACCCCCAACTGGAAGGGAGGGAACAACTCTGTCACTGACCTGGTGAGTATCTGTCGCATGTCTGTCTCCTGACGAGCAATAAAACTTTCTTTGTCCTGGATCAGGCCTGGCCATCCTGAGACTCTCCATGGGTTGTGAAACTGCGAATCCCAGCATGCTTCAGTTGCGTCGGCTCAGCTGATACCTGACAAAACGTGCTGGGATTTGTAGTTTCACAATCCTGGTAAACCACAGGTTTTGTTCAGGCTCGTCCGAGAAGAACTTATACTGATATAAAATAAATATATTTATTTTGAATGATTTTCTTGCTTTGCATTATGGACTTTGATGCATTTTCAACTCCCCCAAAAAACACACAAGCTCCAACTGCTCTACATTTAAAATTCATGTTTTCTGTGTCTCTCGTTTATTTACTACTTTGCTTCTTAAGCTTCTCCTACAACTTTAAGATCCTTATTGCAACGGATCAGCGGGATAGCCAGTTATTACTGTGGCCGGTTTTAACGTTGTCTCCTTTCCCCTTCCCCCTTCCTTTTCCAGCCTCACCGGAGCTCCAAGCGAAGCCGGCTTTTTTGTGAAGAAGAGGATCACCAGCTCAACACCAGATCACCAAAAAGAAACCCAAAAACTACAATCATACCACAGGTATGTTGCAGACCTAGAGACAGAGGCTAACAATTATATAAATAGTAATTATTTTATGGGTTTTAATAAAAAAAAAAAACAATCTCTGCAACACAAGTAAGAATAAGTTTGATTCCATAGTGCTGTGTTATCAGTATTAAATATTGTACCTGGATTGTTGGGGTATAAGGAAACTAACAGGTAGATGTATAGTCATGCATTAATCATCTCCCACATTGATTATTGCAATACTGTCCTTATTGGACTTCCACTTTATAAGATTACCCCCGTACAGGCTATAGAGCATGCAGCAGCTGCATGTATTTTCCTTGCAAGACTCTATTCTAGAGCTGGTCCACTCTGTCAGGCTCTCCATTGGTTGCCTGTATTTTACAGAATCAAATACAAAATCTAACCTACAAAGCCATCAATAATACTACACCCACATACATTTCCTTACTCATCTCAAGATACATCCCAGCTCACTCTTTCAAATCATCATAGGACATACAGCTCTCCTCTACACTAACCAAATGCTCTGATTCCCGGTTATAGGACTTCTCCCAGGCTGCACCCACTTTCTGGAGTAACCTTCCTCCATTCCTCTATTCTCTAAACATTCACTTCCTTAAAACTCACCTCTCCATACAAGCTTACCAAATTCCTCAACCCATTACTTTAAATTTGTCTACCCTATTTTCACCCACTTTTCTTTACAATTTACAATTCCCCTTTCTTTTACATGATTTACCTAAACTTACACAGATTCTCTCTCCATAGTAACATCCCCTCAGTCCTGGTAGTAACACTGCTGTGTGGCTGATCATACAGAGCACTGAGCACTGTTACCATACACCCTGTCTCTCCTCAGTAATATCCCCTCAGTCCTGGTAGTAACACTGCTGTGTGACTGATCATACACAGCACTGAGCACTGTTACCATACACCCTGTCTCTCTCCATAGTAATATCCCCTCAGTCCTGGTAGTAACACTGCTGTGTGACTGATCATACAGAGCACTGAGCACTGTTACCATGTAGAAAATATCTGTTATGGACACTTTTTTTCTTGTAGACATTTTAGTGAATCTTCCCACATAAATACAGGAATAAATAAATAAGAGTTCCTAGTAAAAGTACTTTTTCCCTCCATTTCATTTCTCTTGTAATGTTCATCCATTTGTGAGCTTACAGTGAGACCTGAAGCTGTCTGGATTCTGGATGTGTAATCTTGGTGTATCATAACGTTCCCTAAACACAAAACTTTTTTGTTTTTTTGTTTATTGCTTTCATTCTAGAAATTTGCTGCCACCACCACCACCCCGGTGAAAAAGGCGTCACAGAAAATCGGCTACAGGCTGCGCAATTTATTGAAGCTTCCCAAAGCGCACAAATGGTGTATATACGAGTGGTTTTATTCAAATATTGATAAGTGAGTAGCTAAAGCTTTAATGTCACTGTTTAGGTGCTTAGTGACATTGTGTGGATGGTTAAATACATTCTTGTGATTTGGTATGCGTCCCATTGGAAATTTGACTGTATATTTACACACGTATATAAGATGCGATGGCTCCTACAATATCATTGCCGAATGTTGGACCTAGCGAGCATTCTAATTCCCCTTGTACACGTTATACCAATTCACCAGCAGATCTGAGATCATCCTCTCTCCTAACCATCTTCTGAAACAATCCTGACTTGTACACTGTACAGATATCAGTCTATGCTGCACAGGAGACGCCAGGAGAGTCAGTCAGACAGACGGTCGTATCTGCATACACACTACACACGTGTCTCTGACATTGTACCATCGGTGATCGTGGGAAGTTTAGGAAGTTCATAAAACCAGATCATCAGCTGTGTCCCATTTTATCATGGGAGCATACACACTCATGCGATATCGGACCAAATCATTGTATATCAGCCCGATAATTGGATAGCTGTGTAAATAGCTCTGCTCTACAGGTTGATGGTATTAGAGTATGTGTCAGTCTTGCCTATTCAGTCCCTGCTTCTCATACGCAGATTTTAGAAGTCTCCCTAATGTATAATTTGTACATTACTTGTTTGATTATGGTCCTTCTTTTCCTTTCTCTGTTTGTTTACAGACCTCTTTTCGAAGGCGATAACGATTTCTGCGTTTGCCTGAAGGAATCCTTTCCAAACCTTAGGACGAGGAAACTAACCCGGGTGGAATGGGGAAAAATCCGACGACTTATGGGGAAGCCACGAAGGTAACGTGTTGAGCAGAGATTTTATATGCAGCACGGTGGCTCAGTAAGCAGCGCTTGTGTCTCACAAGTTAGATAAGGCTAGGCCTTATCTGTGTGGAGTTTGTATGTTCTCCCCGTGTCAGCGTGGGTTTCCTCCAACACTCCAAAAATATACTGGTAGGTTAATTGGCTGCTGAGCAGATTAACCCTAATGTGTGTGTATGTCTGTGTTAGGGAACTTAGGGGCTGATTCAGAGTTGCACTTACACCTTTATTTCAGGTGCAAGTGTAGACCTGAGCAATACCATGTTGAATGGCAAGGAGAGGCAATTTTAAGTTGTGAAACCAGAATTAGAATGAAGAGGTGACGTTTCTTAGCTGAAGTCTTTTTTTAAGATTAAACATAAAGTTATGCAGTGTTTCAGTTCTACGTGGAAAAGTATTTTCCCTGCATGCAAAAGATTTTAAGTTCATTATCACCCCTTACTTTGTAAAATGGTTTAGCCGAGCCGTACACTTGCACCTTGTTGACCATAGTCTGTGTTACACTAAAGTTTTTGATTGTTCTGTATTCAACGATTGTTTAACTTTAAAATAATTAACAGTAAAAAATTATAATTCAGTTGAAATGTTTTGTTGAGAGCACCAGTAATATAGAGGATGTTCTTTTCCACAGTATGGTAAATTTACCTTACATTTTCTAGATGCTCTGCAGCGTTCTTCGAGGAGGAACGCTCTGCGCTGGAGCAGAAGCGGCAGAAGATCCGCCTCCTGCAGCAAAGGAAGGTACCGAATGTGTCCCAGTTCAAGGACCTCCCTGAAGAGATTCCCCTCTCCCTGGTGATAGGAACGAAAGTCACAGGTAAACCTCATGCTCTGGAATAATCAAGCATGGACGCCGGAAGGCTACCGTAAGATCAGCGTATTGGGTGGCATCTAGACCAACGGAGATCTGACAGTCCGCACGGAATAGGCGGGTGAACTCCCCTGTTACTCGCCTGTCTTGTGTGGGCTTTGCTGCTGTTATGCTGATATAAGGCTACCTTAAGTCTCCTTTGCCAATCAGAATCTCTGTACCATGGCTGATCCGCAGAGAAGCCTTTAAACCCGCCCATATTGTGTCTTAAATACATCTCCGCCCTCCTTCTGGAGGCGGGGTGGCTGCCCTGTCATTATGGTCTCCTAGTGTACGGAATTGCGTTCCATACTCTAGAAAATCCTCGTCATAACATCTGGCTCGTGTATGTGTCGATGTTACAGTTAGGCTTACCTACGGAAGAAGCTTACGTAACTAGCCTCCCATACAGGTGTCTGGATCCCGCCCAATATGTGATTGTATGGAGCAGGTGATATTGTGAAAATAGAACTCAAATTGTCAAACCGATGCCCCTCTGCTCAATACATCCATGACGCTGTACCAAGCTGCTAATAGACTCCCTCAGGCAAGTTTTGTATTATAGGTGATTTTCTTATTGTATGTAAATAGATGTCATTTGCATCACTTCCATTTACAAGGAAAGCCCAGAAAGAATATTGTCACATATTCAAAGCTGTCCCTATCCTGATACGCTTCCTATTATGTTTTTGCATTGTTATCCTTAATACCTAAAGTCTAATAAATGTGTACTTTACTCTATTGTCATCCACAATGGAAGAGCACAACCTGAAATTTTAAACTTGCTGTCCCTCACTCACTCGCAGTTGTCTTACATCTCTGAAGCCACTTGTCTTGCACACAGGAAAACACTGTATTAATCTGCTGTGAGGCGCTTGTGAACTGATCTAATGTGCCGCATAATTATGGCTTCTCTAATAAAGACAATGACGACCTTACTAATTGCTGTCCATTTTCTCTCAGCGCGGTTACGTGGCATTCACGACGGTCTGTTCACTGGCCAGATAGACGCTGTGGACACCCAGAACTCTACATACAGGGTCACCTTTGATAGAAATGGACTCGGCACACATACAATCCCAGATTTTGAAATCTTGGTAAGTATTCAAACTGCTTGCACTGTCTAATTGCACATCTGCAAATTAGCAACCATAGAGAACTGGGTTTATTTTGCAAAAGAAAATACATGTTATGATTTTTGTGACGTCTTTATTTTTCTTTGTATTGCCTATTGATTAATGATATGGCAATTCTGTTTATTATACTGATCTATAGTTAAAAACCATGAATATTTGAGTTTTCCTTTATACTTTCTTACCCCACCATTGCTGGTATAAGGGTTTGTGTTTGAATTTGTTTTTACATACAGCAACCAGATTTATTATTAAATCTGCTCGGTAAGATCAAATCTGCTAGGAACCACAGATGCCACGTGCATCAGTAACGGACTATAACGGCATTGCCCTGGGGCAAGTGACCCTGTTCTCCGGTACATTTCTACCATGTGACAATGCGGATAATACTACATAGAAAGTGACGGCAGATAAGAGCCACAGGGCCCATCCAGTCCACCCAGTTGTTTATCTTCCAGTCAGGGCAAACCATTTCTGAAGTCTGATATTCAATGGTTCACAGTCCTTTCATGTGGTTCTCAAGCGTTCATATTTCCCTTAACGTTTGTCACCTGCACTAATGTCCGTTCTTGTTCTTGGTTCACAGAGCAACGAGCCCCATGAAACGATGCCTATCGCTGCCTTCGAACAAAAGCAGCGGCCTTCCCGAATGTTCATGACTCCCCCTCGGTTACATTACCCTCCTCACATCCAGTCACCCATCCTGGTGAGCATTATACGTGTCCCATTTCCTCCTCCTCCAGGTTAACTTAAAACAAAGAGCAGACCTGCGCTAAGCGGCTGGTTACATCACTACATAAGGGGTTCAGTATGTATAGGCAGAGCTGCATAACATGGCCTGTTCTCATGTTTCCTGAGAAGATCCCTAGGATGCGGCGTGAAGTGACTTGCAGGCTGGTAATGTTGATCATATCCAGGACCCAGGAACAAACACTCCGCATTTGAATGCAGCAGGATAGTTAAATATTGCTGAAAAACTACTTAAATTTAATATGGCATGTGGCATGCATCCTGCACCCTGGGCTGGTAGGATAAGGGGGGCCTATTTTTCCCTCTAATGTCTTCCGGAGTGAAGATATAGATGCCAAATTAGTCCCGATTCGCGGGCTTACAGCGCAATTAAGCCCCGCCCCCTTTTCAGCCCGCGATTCTAGGCAACCCTAACCCTGTCTCAGGTAAGAAGGGTTTGGGGCCCATGTGCAAATCCTGCACACGGGCCCCCTCACTTCTTAAAACGCCCCTGATCCGAGCGTAGGTCTGGATCAGGCCCATGGTGTGCAACAGTAGTGTAAGCGCCTTGGATGTGCAGCTGCTACAGGGCTCAGAGGTGATGGGGAGCACACTAAGGATAGATTGCATCAGGGGGGCCTTGTGATGCTAATCTCTGCTTTGTCACATGGCCAATACGGGCCCCAGAGCAGAGTCCAATGCTGAGGGCGGCCTGGCGGGCTTTAGGTCTGCCCCTGGTCTGCAGTATATTGCCAAAGCTCAGGGTTAGAAAGATGCCTGCTGTTCATCCAGGGGCAGAAGGATGGATTGTGATGGGAGACCCAGCAGCCAGGAAAGTCATTCTATAGAGGTCGCCAGCAGCCAATGTAGAGCAACATCTATATGGTGCGCGGTCCCTGTACTGTGTGCCCCACCTGTCAGCTCCAGAATCAAGAGGCGAGACTGTGTATGGCAATAGTAAATGCATTTATTTATACCTCTGTGTCTGCACATGAGCTGTGGCCTCCTTTTCTGCGGTGGAGCAGTTTCCCTTCTGTCATTGATTCATTCAGTGATCTTTCTGTCATTACAGGAAAACGATCCCTTATTGACGCAATCTCCTTGGAAAGCAAAACCTTCCAGCTTAGACAATGACACGATAGGCGGGTTTCCCGTGGAATTCCTCATTCAGGTGGTAAGTATGCCGGCGGTAACGCCATCGACGTATGCTCACGTTGCCAGACGCCAACATGGAAGTGTTCGAAAAACCTGCGGCGCTAAATGAGAATTCCTTAAGAAATGTCTGTAAACTCACTTTGGAATAAGAGGTCCTGAAAACAATCAAAATACAACCAAAATGTAGTGTTGTGAGTTGCTGTATTGTCTGAATATTTGCTCACTGTAGTCGTTGATCTAATGCTGTATATGACCATAGATCAGTGTTTCTCAACCTCAGTCCTCAGGTTCCCCTAACAGTCCATATTTTCTAGGTTTCCTTAAAGAATCACAAGTGATATAATGAGCAGCACCTGTGGAGCTTTTAAAATGTCAGTCAGTAATGAACACACCTGTGCTCCAGCAGTGACACCTGGAAAACATGCACTGTTAGGGGTTCCTGAGGACCGAGGTTGAGAAACACTGCCATAGATGATTTTCCCATCACTGAGTGACCATAGATTGCTTTAACTGGATAAAATCATTAGTTCTATGCAATGACATGAGTTCTATGCTGTTATTTTTCTAAGACAAGAACAAATGAGACTTACATTAAAAAGTGCAAAATCCCAAAATAAGTTTCTGGAAGTTCTTAAAACCTCTGTGGCTTAGAGCAATATTCAAAGGCTGCGAACTACTTTCCCGAATGCTTTCATTGTAAGACTGACCAATCCCATTCCACTTCACGGTTCTAGACCAATCGCAGGAGAGAAGGAATCCTTGGCGTAAATCACTTTTCTGTACATACTGGTTATTATATACATCTATATTACGAGTTAAAGTATAAGTTAAGAAACATGAATGAAACAAAGATGAGGTCGGAAAACTCATTCCTATCATTTTATTTAATTTTTCTATTAAAAATCAATATTTTATCACGATCACAAACAGTTTAATTTTTATTTCAGAAAGTTTTATTTCTTCTAACAACAAAGTATTAAAGACAAGAGGAAAATAGAGCGGAAAGTATTCTTAACTGATCACAATATTCCAAGATATATATATAGGATTTGGTTATTATATATGGATATTGTTTAATTATATTAGATAGGGCTATACATGTTTTTTCACCGTCAAAGAAAGACTTAAAAAAAAAAAAAACCACAAAAAATGATCATTTTTAAATAGTCTGTAATAAAGCATTGACTTATACTATACTGAAAATGTAGGGGCTATCCTGTTACCAACCCCTGGTCTTGTTTTATCTATGACTGCTCCAATATATTAGGTAGTAGCACCATTCTAGTCTGTTACAATCTGTAAAACATAAGGCTGCATATAATTGTATTTAGGGTGACTGGTCCACACCCTCATAATTTTAAAGCTTTGATATTATTTCTAGACGACGAAAATCTCTATCTGATTTCTAACGCATTATAAGTGTAAATGATGTACTCCTTATATTACTGTAGACCAGGTTATCGAAGATCCTGATGATCAAGAAAGACCATATCAAACAGCTGCGGGACATGAACACAGAAGCGGAGAAGCTGGTGAGTTTATTTTATAGATCTTATTAAACGTTATCTGCTAAGTCAGCGTTGGCAATCGTGGTAACACAATCAGAAAAACTGAGTCATAATTTCAACCTGATAAAAAAGGGAAATTAGCGCCTTCCTACTCTTCTGTCTTCTTCTTGTTCCTTCTCTTCCTGTGTTGGACCTTTCTAATGTGTTACACCTTCCTTCTCATCCTGTGTTGAGCCTACGTCTTTCTCCTCCTTTTGTGTTGCACCTTGCTCCTCCTTCTTCTGTATTGTGCCTACCTCCTCCCCCTGTGTTGTGGCTGACTCTTCCTCCACCTCCTTCCCCTGTATTGTGCCTTCTACCATGTTGCGACTTCCTCTCATGTGTTGCGCCTTCCTCCTTTTCCTTCTGTGTTGCGGTATATTTCTCCTTCTGTGTTGCGCCTTCCTCCTCTTCCTGTGTTGCGCCTTTCTCCGCCCCCTACTCCTGTGTTGCACCTTCCTCCTGTGGTGCGCTTTATTCCTCCTCCTCCTGTGTTGCACCATCCTCCTCCCCCTCCTGTGTTGTGCTTTATTCCTCCTCCTGTGTTGTGCCCTCCTCGTCCTTTGTTGTGCCTTCCTCCTCCTCCTGTGTTGCGCCTTCCTTCTCTTCCTTCTGTGTTGCGCTTTATTCCTCCTGTGTTGCGCTTTATTCCTCCTGTGTTGCGCCTTCCTCCTCCTCCTTTGTTGTGCCTTCCTCCTCCTCCTGTGTTGCGCCTTCCTCCTCTTCCTCCTCCTGTGTTGCAATCTATTCCTCCTCCCCCTCCTCCTGTGTTGCAATCTATTCCTTCTCCCCCTCCTCCTGTGTTGCGCCTTCCTCCTCCTCCTTTGTTGTGCCTTCCTCCTCCTCCTTTGTTGCGCCTTCCTCCTCCTCCTGTGTTGCGCCTTCCTCCTCTTCCTCCTGTGTTGCACTCTATTCCTCCTCCCCCTCCTCCTGTGTTGCACTTTATTCCTCCTCCTGTGTTGCGCCTTCCTCCTCCTCCTGTGTTGCGCCTTCCTCCTCTTCCTCCTCCTGTGTTGCACTCTATTCCTCCTCCCCCTTCTCCTATGTTGCGTCTTAGATTTAAATCTTGTAATAAGAAATACTTATCTGCTATTTAGATTAAACCCTTCTGTCTTGTTCCTGGTTCCTAAAACTTCCATGGGCCTTACTGTCCACATGGTACCACAGGGCTGTAGCGAGAGAGCGTCCATCTCTTTATGTATTATTTCTTTTGTTTCCTGTGACAGAAATCTTACTCTGCCCCCATTGACATCGAGTTTCAGAGACGATACGCGACGACCGTCCTAGATCTGGAACAACTCAACAAGGATCTGAATAAAGTTCTTCATAAAGTTCAGCAGTATTGTTATGAGGTAATAAATGTTCCCCGGGGTGCCCACACCTTCCGTGCTCACCACTTATCTACAAAACTCTTCCTGTGACATGAATACAGTTTTATGCTTCCAAGGTGTCACTAATGAAATGTTCAGGCTGCATGTTTTATACTAATGGGGTTTTTTGCCTTTTTTTAAGCCTTAAAATACAATTAATGTATCTTCATATTCATTTATTTAATTTGTATGTATTCAAGGGCATATTCACACTAAAAAGTATCTTGGGGGAGTTTTAAATGAGTGTGCGTCACCGTAGCGAACGGCCCTATTTTGAAAGGGCCGTTCGCTCCCAGCCGAATAACAGCTGTCTGCTGTCCCTAATTCGCAATGTACATGTGACCCCCATAGACAAAGACTTTAAAGACAAACCATTTTATTTAATTTTAATGGACACCTTTTATAATCTAAAAGAATACATCCAATAGGTGATTTTATTTTATTCCTGCAGCTCGCTCCGGATCAGGGTCTTCAGCCAGCAAGCCAGCCGACCGATATGAGACGACGCTGCGAGGATGAGGCTCAGGAGATGGTACGCCATGCGAATACGTCCACCGGGCAGCCGTGCGTGCAGAACGAGAACTTGACAGACCTAATATCCAAGCTCACCGCTATCCTCCTACAGATAAAAGTAAGACTCTGTGATCAGCGCGATATCCGTGTCACCTGACCTTGTAATGTGGCGTATAACCACACCCCCTCTCTCTCTCTCTCGCAGTGCCTCGCAGAAGGGGGGGACTTGAATTCTTTTGAGTTTAAATCTTTAACGGATTCAATCAACGACATAAAAAGCTCGATAGACCCATCGAACATCAGGTACGTGTCTGCTCTCTGATACTCTGTGTATTATAGGAGGTGTTTCTTGGAATTTATGACCGAATCCTCCCTTCCAGCCTCTCCCCTTATTTCCACGCATTTGGATCGGATTACGGACGTTTTGTGTGTTATGCGCATACATCAGAGTTGCCCGAACGGATCCCCTTAGTAAAACGACAAATCCCTGCGTGCGCATCCAGACTTTCCAAGCAAATGCGGCTCTCTGCACGGCCTTTACTCCCGATCACAAGAATCCCTTATAAGGGTATTGCACCGGATCCAGTATTCTGCTGACGCTCTGATCGTAACTGCAGCGCAAGCGAACTTTCAACAGTGCGATCTCAAATTTAGTATGGGTGAGGGGTAGTTCACTTCTGCCCTAACGTATACACACTTTCCCCACAGAAAAATGCTGTTGTGTAATGAAGATCACACGTGAGTGCGTCACTAAGCCTTACTGTACAATTAAACCCCACCCACCTACCCCGGAATCCAGGATTGTTCATAGCGCGTTCCGCTACATTAACACTTTAATGTCAGTAGGCTCGCATTAAGTTCTTGCATCCAGAAGGTGTAAATTGTTTTCCGTAATTCTGCATCCAGTTTCATTAAGTCTGTTTATTTGGTTATTGGAAAGTTCCTGTTTTAGATATAATATATATATAAAAATATATAGTATAAAATGCTTAAAAAATACTTAGTAATAGTTTATGTTCTGTTAAGATATATTTCCTTTGCACATTGATATTGTTCTCCTGTCTTAGTCTCTTCCCCTTCAGATGGGAGGCTGTTCTTCTTATCAGTAAACGTTAGTGTATTATTGTAGCTGGTTTCCTTTATGTGCAGTGTTCCCTTGTCTTGCAGAATGATTTATGTCTTGGGTTTGATTTTTGTGATATTTTAATAAGTGGTCCCAATATATGTAAATATTTGGGGGTGGTTGGAGAAATTTCCCTTTTCACTTCCCTTTTTAATGTTCTGCTGGGGTGTTTTAAGACGCGAGGGAGCCCTTGTGCAGGATTGTACATGCCCCCCCCACCTAACTGGACTCTTTAAGCCGCCCCCCTTTTTCGGCCCGCGAATCGGGACAGTCCCACAGCATGGGAGGGGGGGCTCGTTCGGTGTCTATTTCTTCTGTCTGGGAGAGGGAAGTAATAGATGCCGAATGGGCCCCCCCCCTTCCCCTGACAACCCTGATACTTTAGGTGCAGGATGAATGCCACATGGCCCCCTGTAATAAGGGGCCCGTGTGCACTGAACACCCTGCACCCATTATAGATATGCCTATGTGTGCAGCATAGAGTATATAGATTACGCATGAGTCGCACAAGTTCTATAAAATGTAAACACTTATATATTACCATCGCGCTCAGCCCTTGTCTCCATCTTTCCAGCTGTTTTCAGAATAACGTGGAGATTCACGTGGCGCACATTCAGAGCGGCCTCAGTCAGATGGGAAACCTCCACGCCTTCTCCGCCAACAACACCAACAGAGACTGAAAATCCGTCCGCCCTCTCCCCCAGCTGGACTTGTGTATACTGGAAGGACAATGAACTGCGACATCGCATTAGAAGCGAACCAGCGTTACGGACCTCCCGCGTTTTTATTTACTTTTTTGTCCTATGGATACACAGACGGTGAATAGCTGTTAGTATTGCCAGGCCGTTATTTGCAGACGCGCCCATCGCTCTGCGGAAATACCTCCCGCCGTTACCACGCCCGTCGTCCTGATGTGGTATTTTGGGGATTTTAAAATGTGGTCATTTAGCGCCAGTCAGTATGTGAAGATGGACGCGGCTGAGGAACGTAGGATCGAGCGTGGCTCTCCTGAGCGGCGTCGGTGGGGATTTGCAGACTGGAACCATGGCCGTATTGTTGGCAAACAAGGACTAAAAAAAAGACCCACAAATGTTTTTATCTTTGACGTAGAATATCCTCCTCTTTTTCCCCGTTCTTCTGTTTCTCACAAACGCAGATCTTCAGCGTGATTTGGCTTTTCCTCAAATCGGCTGCGTGGTCTTGCACGCCTCTAATCCCACACAGGAGACCCCCCCCCC
>WWET01002114.1:168482-189369 GCA_011038615.1 Limnodynastes dumerilii
GTACTAGCTACGGCGGGCGTAAGATCGCCTGAAAAGCCGATCTGCGCATGCGCCGGGCAGATGTTGCCCGGAGGGGGCGTCCCCCAGCGTTACTACGCTGAGGTTAGTGCAGGTAGGCAGGGGGAAAGGGAGGGTAATGAGGCTGGGAGGGTGGCGATATCGTACTAACACCGCCGTCCCAGCGTATTTACAGTCCCTTACGCCGGCTGAAGTTAGGGTAGGCTTCAGCGGGCGTAAGGGAGTGTAAATACGATAGGGCAGGGGGAGTCCCACGATGTAACGCTGAGTGCTACAGTGTAGGTCTGGATCAGGCCCAATGACTGAGATCATAAACTTGCTCAAGTATAAATTTGCAATTATTCTTCATGAAATATTGTCCAGTAGGTGGCACCACCTAACATTTCGTCATAGCTGGACTCCCAGACTAAGGAATGGTGGTGCAAGGAGTGTGGCCACAAAGAGACGTACAATGAATAACAGTGAAAATGGGCTGATTTAAGTACGATCGTATGCATGTACAGCCATATGTACGGAATGGACTTCCGTAAGTGCGATCTTATAGTCCGTGCATGCAAGGGTAGTGCACTCCCTTCATATGCATGGACCTATGAGCTCTGACCCCTATCTTAACTCTTACGCACACGTAAAATGGGGCAGATGCTTAAAACAACAATCCTGACCATCGGACACTGTATTCCTATGCGTAACAGGCCTTCATACACGTGTGCAGGAGGACCGGGCAGGTGTAAGCACCCAGGGCTGTATTCACAGATCCGTTTTCACGTGATTTGCGTGCGTATTTTAAGGTACGTTTTAATTGCGCATGCGTAGTCATTTTATTTACGTAAGTTATAGTAATTATACGCACTTAAGTGCTTTAGGCACGGGCATGTGAATCGCACTTGGGGACATACGTATGGAGGGGCGGGGTTGAAATACGTGCCTGAAAAGTTACGTGAAAGAGGGTGGGGGGAGGCATTTAAATGAGTCTTTGAGGGGCAGTTACATAGAATCGCACATACAGCATACATATACGCACGTAGGTACACACGTAAAGTTAGAGGTGCTCTATGGAGGTGTATGTCTACGATTGCACGGCCGGGAGAGGGGAGCGTCATGGGTGTTGGTGGGTGTGGCCTTGCTACGGGCGTGCGTGTAATTGCGTACTTTCAAAAAACGGACCTGTGTTTTCTGGTAATTGGGCTCAGTGCAAATACTGCTATTAAAAAGCAAATCATTTCATTAATAGTTAAATAGTTTTGTTGTTTATTCACTAATTAACAGAGAAGCGTATTCCAAAGCACAAGCAAGGTATTTATTATACTAAACAGGAATACTCTTGTATTTGGGGAATAGAACTAAACTTCTTTGTCTGGAACGCTCTTAAAAAACAGGATGTTGCTGATTCAGAGCTGCACTTACGCCTTTTTTAGGTGCAGACCTGAGCAATACCATGCGGAACTGCAGGAGAGGCCATTGTAAATTGTGAAACCAGAGTTAGAATTAGGGGAGTATTTCCTAGCTCAAGTCTATTTTATAGAATAAACATCAGGCTATGTAGTATTTGAGTTCTATGTGCAAACGTAAAGTATTTTCCAAGCATGAAAAAAGATTTTAAATAAATTAGCACCCCTTACTTTGCAAAATGGTTTAACCGAGCTGTACACTTGCACCTTTTTTTTTTTACCCTTACTCCCCCCAAACTCTGAATCAGTCCCGATGATAGATAGATAGATAGATAGATAGATAGATAGATAGATAGATAGATAGATAGATAGATAGATAGATAGATAGATAGATTTAAAACAAATAAAGGACATAACATATAAGTCAGTGGGGAGTCTCAGCAAGTGTTGGGGAGTTCCCCTTAGACAGTCCAATCATCCCCAAATCACAAAGTGTTGATTCTTTTCCTGTTCTTTGCAGACAATAGACAGGAATTGGCTGCAGCTACAGTGTAACAGCCCCAGCGCTGACATCAGTGGAGTCTCAGGTTCAATGTGTATTGTCAGACATAAGGGGTCTCTAATGGCAGGACAGGCGATGACTTTGTTATTTTGGTGTGGCTTTATCAAACAACATCATGCTCCTTTGAAGCAAGGAAATGTGCATTTTTCAGACTTATATTTCATTGTACACAATGGGCCGAATGCAAACTACCGGTATAATATATACGTCCGGTGTTTAGCGTTTTTTCCTACATTTTTTTTACGTTATCTACTTATCTTTTCCCTACGTAGATTGCGTAAATGCGGTCTGAAAGACAGAATTTACGCAATCTACGTAAGGAAATGATACGTAGATAACGTAAAAAAATGTACCACGCATGCACAGTAGGAAAAAACGCTAAACACCAGACGCATATATTATATGTCCGGTAGTCTGCATACAGCCCAATATGATTCATAATGAGAATAAATAAAAAAAACTAAGAGCAGACCAGCAGGCAGCCAATTAAAATAACAATCTAACCTCCAAAATTGTATATTCCAATGTTGTAACTCTTTTCTCCTTCCACCAACGTTAGACATAGATGGGAAAGAAAGAAAAAAAAAAATCTCTAGTGCAGTGTCAAAAAAAATGAACAATATTTAACTTTACACATCTACACCTTCCACATAATAAAACATTATTTAAAAACCATATAAAACATTAAAACACTGCCACCAATGTCCTCCCCTGCCTACCAGTACACCCTGAAGCAAACTATTACAACTATACTCGTAATATTACATAATCCTAATTTGGGATCCACGGCCCTGGATCACGTAGTCTCCTTAAATTGTTACTCCTGGACTGCTGGTCTCTCCTAGGGTCCAGTATAAGGTCCTGGTGGTCTAGTGTGTTCCATACCCACGTGTTTCAATTCGTTTGCAGATCTTTTTTTTAAGTCAAGTCAAAGTGGATCCCAAATATGTAATATCAACATTCAGCTTCAGGATGTACTGGTAGGCAGGGAAGGAGGTCATTGATGGGAATGTTTTAATGTTTTATATGTTTTTTAAATAATGTTTTATTATGTGGAAGGTGTAGATGTGTAAAGATAAATATTGTTAATGTTTTCTGACATATTGCACTAGAGATTTTTTCTTTCTTTCCCATCTATGGGCCTGATTCAATAAGAATTGCACCCGCGTATTTTGTGGTGCGATGTTAATTGTACAATTTTGTTTTTCCTGTTTTTATACGTGCCTCATAGAGATGGTACAAATGGGGTTTTTTTTTTGGTTTTTTTTTAACACATTAAAGCTCTTAAAAAGATACAGACATTGGACCGTATTCATACTTACGAAGCAGCTGCTTCTCAAATACGGTCATTTACGTACCAGTGAGGGACGTAGATTGCCTCTGTGCGGTCTATAAAGAGCGCACGGAGTACTTTAGTTAGAAGGAGGCGTGCTTATGCCGCCTCTGGGAGTGATTATGTAGAAGTGGGAGGGATTTAGATTAGCCGCGGAGGGTGCGGAAAGGCATTGTCCGTGCATTGTTCCCTTCTTAAGCGGGAAACTATGCATCGTTAAGGTAGCCCTATGACAATCTTAAGTGTCATTAGGTACCTAAAACCGGGGGGCAGGTGAGGGGCAGGATGGATGAGTTAGGTGCGGTTTTGTCCGCTCTTAAGTGTAAATACGGTCCATAATGTCTAATTAGAATAAACAGCATTTTGCCGCTTATCAGGCTTTAAAAAAAAATAATAATTTTTTTGCATTTTATGTAAATAAACAATTAATAGATGCTTCAATTCACCTTTCTAATTTTAACATATTTTTAGGGATATGTTTATAACTACAAAGAGGGCCGTTTATGGATGAAAAATTCCCCTCTGTTTTACACTTGCGCCACCTCTGGTCTAGTGTAAAATGTTAGGTGCAAGCGCAGGGAATGCGACCTGTCTCTGCGCCGGCAGCAGCACTAATCCGCCCAGCGTTCTGAGCATGACAGAGCCTTGCATCGGGTCTCAAGTGTAGTGGTGAAATAAAAGTGACGACACAATGATTAAGGGCTAAATTTACTAAACCTCGGGTAAGTGGAGATGTTACCCATAGCAACCAGATTGTAGCTGACATTCTCTAGTGTGTCATAAGAAAGCGAGAGCTAGAATCTGATTTCTAATTCATTGAAGACGTCCGTTACGTGGTCGTAGAGAAGTTTTATTAATAGGAGGCGGGGCCAATGTGCCGTGTTCACAGATAGGAGTGAGTTATGTGCGGACAGATTCACCCTAACTTACCCGTTCTGCCCCCACCCCACCCCCCGTTTTTAGGTACCTTATAGCACTATGAGTGCCTTAGGGTTACCTTATCTTACCGTGCGTAGTTTACTTCTTATTGCCTCTCCCCGCCCTCCGCGGCTAATATAAATCCCGCCCCCTCCCATCTCTACCTAATCACTCCCTGAGGCGGCATTAAGCCGCCTCCTTCTAACTAAACTACCCTGTGGTGTCTTTAAAGACCGCACGGAGGCAATATACGACCTAACTGGTACATGGATTGTGTAAATGACCTGCTATGCGTTCTGCTTCTTAGGGATGAGCACAGTCCAATGTGCAGATCCCTGTTTCAGCTTTTTGGCTCCTAGTAATACAATACATTATAACTGCAAATGCATCCTCCCATTGGTCTCTATGGGCCGTATTCAGAGATGCATTCGCAATTATACGCACGCACGGCGCAGACCAAACCCCCTCACACCCCTGACACTCCCGTCCCCCGGACATGCTGTCGGCCACTTACGAGTCCACAGACTACTTGTATCTTTCCGTGTGCATTTGCGTGCGTATATATCCTCTGAACGTTTGATTCTCCCCCCCATTTTTATGTCAATTTCTACGCCCCTGTCAGATGCGTGCGTATGTCCTCAAGTGCGATTCACAAGTCCGTCCCTGAGGCACTTACGTGTGTATAGTCTACACAGAGCCGTAACTAGGGGTGAGCGATAGGGGCAGCCGCACAGGGCGCAAATCTTAAGGGGGCTCCAGTAAGTTAATAGTTATGGTTAAATTGGCTTGGAATTCAGGGTCAGTGGGGCGCCGTTTGTCCTTTTTGCCCCTAGCGCTGAAATGTCTAGTTACGGCTCTGACTCTACGTAACTTGTGTATAAAAAGTTACTACACATGCGCACTTGCACCGTACCTAAAAATACGCACGCAACTGGCAACAAAAGCGGTTCTGTAGAATCGGCCCAATATCTTGCACAATGGGGGTTATGGAGGGGGTTCTGTCCAGTGCCGCACCTGCCACATTTGGACTTATCCAATGGTGCGAACACCTATGCAATAAAGCCTTTGGCACGTGAGGTGTTGTGAGACTACAAATCCCAGCATGCTCCACCAGAATAGGCATGGCTGATACCTGCCAAAGCATGCTGGGAGTTGTAGTTTTTCGGACACTTGGGGAGCCAGGACCGGTCTTTATCATTTGCGATAACGTTTTCTATTTTTTTGAGCTGAATAATCCATCTGACGCTCTCTGTTTCCTATGACACAATTCAGGATACACTCACAGACAGTGACAGGGAAAGTTGGGGATTGGGCTGTTTATTACACACACTTCTTGCACTTTTCTTTAATGGGTCCATCCAGCTCATGCCAGGAGCTGTGTCATGCAGATGAGCTCCGTGTTTACACAACAATGTCTTTTCCTCCCCTGGAGATGAAAGGTACCTGCAACAACTGTGTTTGCCCCTGACCTGTGGCCTCCATCTGCATAATACAGGCATGAAAGCTCCTGCCTGCCGCTATCTGTAAATATTAACTGAGATAATGATCTGTGATGCCCATTAGGGACTATGGCCTGTCCTGCCTCCATAGATGGGCATTTTCCTCTTTTGTTTGGTGTTTAGTGTATAATGTGCAGATTTGTACCTTACATTATCCCATAAACCCAGAGCTTGCAGCCTGTCAGGGTGGAAACATGATTTCAGGGTCTTATGGTCATGCCGCTGGTCATGTGATGTGCGGCCCATGCAGCGACCTCTGTGTCATGCAACATTTAAATTAGGCTGAAGCAAAGGTGCACATAAATTAGTACAACGGTGCACACAACTCTGGTTGACTATGCAAGAACGGCACGTAGCATAAGGCCCCACAGTGGCCAATCACAATGCAGCCACATGACCATACACGGCGCAAGTACAAAGTAGTTACACAGCAATGTAGATCCTTGGTACGACCTCGTCTGGAATACTGGGGTCAGTTCTGGAGGACATAAATACATTAGAGACTGTGCAAAGAAAAGCAACTAAAATGGTGCATAGCCTGTGTCACACAACATACCAAGAAAGGCTAGAGGAACTAAACATGTATAGCTTGGAGCAGAGAAGGGAGAGGGGGGATATGATAGCAGCTTTCACATATATCAAGGGTTGTGACTGACTAGAGAAGGAGACATTATATAGAGGAAGAGGTGTAATAGAACACGAGGACATGAATATAAACTGGAGGGTGGTAGATTCAGAGGAAATGTGCGGAAAAATAACTTCACTGAAAGGGTGATAGATAAGTGGAATAACCTCCCATCTGGATACACAGGTATTGCCCTCAGCCAGGGCATTGTCTCTCACATTGCGAGTCCCCACTGCGATGTTACAGTTGCGAAATAGGGACAGCTGAAAGTGTCTTTTCGGCTGTCCCTATTTCCAATGTGTAACACCGCAGAATTTTTTTGCATTCATTTTCAGTAAACAGCGCCGCCACTGGACCAGACACCAGAGAGGTGAGTAATCCTCTCCAGGTACTTAGGGTTAGGCTGGTGGAGGGGTGACTTAGGGTTAGGCTGCAGGGGGGGAGTGACTTAGGTCCAGGCTGTGGGGGGGCGGAGTGATTTAGGATTAGGCTGCAGGGAAGTGACTTAGGGTTAGGCTGCGAGAGGGGGGACTTAGGGTTAGGCTGCAAGGGGGGTGACTTAGGGTTAGGCTGCGGGGGGGCGACTTAGGGTTAGGTTTAGGGAGTAGGGTTGCTTACCTTTGGGAGCACCGTGTTCGGGGATCGATTGCTATGCCTCATCGAGGCATAAGCAATCGATATCCCAGTCAGTTTGTAACTGGCTGGGAGTGAGGGCCGTTCGCAACGGGGACCCACACTCGCATACACGTTGCCACATTTTACATGCACACAACTTATGTTTTTATGTTTATACTAAAGATTACAAGTTACAGCTTAGGGTTAGGGTGCAGGAGGGGGGACTTAGGGTGTGGGGGGGGACTTAGGGTTAGGGTGCAGGGGGGCCTTAGGGTTAGGGTAAGGGAGTAGGGAAGCCTTACCTTTCGGAGCACCGAGGATCAATTGCTATGACAATATGGCATGAGCACTGGGAGCAAACGGCCCTTTTGAAATAGGGCCGTTCGCTACTGGGACCTTCACTCATCTCTCATATGGGGAGGAGGTATGAAAACTGTTCATTAAAAATGACAAATTGTATGGGGACATCGCTGTCTAATAGAAGGTGCACAAATCATGTGTTTATCTGAAGTCACATCTCTGCTGTAATCTGTGTCATGAGCCCTCAGTCTGAATCCACATTGGAGAAAGGGAAGTTGGTGTCTGAAGTGTATGGAATCAGACACAGGATAAGCCCCCCAGACATTGTCACAGCCCTGAGTTCAGGGTCATTAGCAAATCACTGCCCCTCCTCCCTTCCAGGTGAGAGCTGGCCCCCCCACGCACCCCCTACTCTTTCATCAGAGGAGGATGTGTCAGCATCAAAACAGGTCATCAGCCCAGCAATACACATCAGCCAGACTGCTGCAGCACTACCTGGTGCATAGCAGCGTGTAGCCTGGTGCTACCACCTCTACCTGTGTATTGCTAATAGTAAAGTTATGCTGCTACCCTTACCTGGTGCATAGCAACTTACAGTCTGGTGAAGAGATATAGAATGATAGATATGAAATATATATGAGATAGATAGACAGACAAATATGATAGATAGATAGATAGATAGATAGATAGATAGATAGATAGATAGATAGATAGATAGATAGATAGATAGATAGATAGATAGATAGATAGATAGATACATAGATAGATATGGGATAGATAGATAGATATGGGATAGATAGATATGGGATAGATAGATAGATAGATAGATAGATAGATAGATAGATAGATAGATAGAATAGATATATGATATGAGTTAGATAGATAGGTAGAGAAGGGGTCACATCTGTAGATTTCTCCCTCTCTCTCTTGGGGTTGACAGTGGGTGTTGGGGTGGCAGTGGGGGTGACAGTGGGTGTTGGGGTGGCAGTGGGTGTTGGGGTGGCAGTGGGGGTGACAGTGGGTGTGGGGGTACAGTCTCTTCATGTGTTTGTTAGTATTTGGTATGTGCTTTTTGGCCTTGAAGCACAGTGTGGATGTGTCAGCGACTTCCTGGTCTATGAGACAGGAAATCCACCTTTTGGGATGAGCGGCTTCATATGTTTATTGCAAGTCTCAGGTCTTTTCATTGCCCCAGCAGGATATAATGGCTGCTGACCTGGCCTTTATACTGGTGTCTACCTAACACCCAGGACTCCTGCATCATCTCCAATCCCTCCCCCACAGGGACATTCTGACACCTAGGTGCTTTGATCATAGTATCCGCCCCTGGACCCTCTATAAGAGGCGATGGATGTGGTCCATCAGCATTCCCACAGCAGCTCAGAGGACTCACCTGTACACCTTGAGGTAGCCCAGACATCCATCCAGGCTTACCCTTAGAATATGGCTGGATTCAGCCAAGAACATGGAGATTTCTACTCACCCTGCTTCTCCACCAGCCCCTCCAACCCTATGGATTTCCCTGCACCACACATGGGATTAACTATGGACCCTTTACAAGGACAGGAATTCCAGCTGCCCTGTGCTAAAGGTAAGAGCTTTGGGGAACATCACACCCTTATCTAGGCTTCTAGTGGACATATATTATAAAATAATATACTTTCTAATCTTCTGTTATTTGCTCATGTTCTATTAGAGTAGAATAGAAATAGTTACAACCGTTGTTTGTTTATATAAATTGTATAAAGATTTAGGTCCGGATTCACAGTTACGCAATCTCCATACAGAAATGGTACATAGATAGCATAAATAAGCTACTACGGATGTGTAGTACCTCAATTCTTAAAACAACGTACGTAAGATGAAAACTACGTAACTGTAAATCCGGATCATAGTCTTATTCCCCCTAGAAAATAACTACACTTATAATGACCTATAGCTGACCAACCTGTGGCTCTCCAGGTGTTGAGAAACTACAAATCCCAGCATCCTTTGACTCCATACCTGACAAAGAATGCTGGAACTTGTAGTTTCGCCACACCTGTAGAGCCACAGATTAGCCAGACCTGACCTACTGTGTCCCCTCTACCAAAGTCCAAAATAAAAGCTACAATGGAACAACCCAACAACACATATTGCAGACCACAAACTAGGTGGCAAATATTCATTATAAATTCCTATATTAGCTGTTTTGCTGGAACCAGCTAGAAAATATATAGATATAACAATGGATATTTTATACTATGGGATACTTTGCCTTTGATTTAAATTTGAGGATGACGTAAATCATTTTGTGTCCCCCACAGAACAAGTTCCGGTCCCAAGCGACGGTGAAAGCAGACCAGTACAAGCCACACAGGCCAAAAGTATGAGCAGCCAATCACAAGCAGCGGTGACAGCAGTGTGCCAGCGCCGCAAGAGGACGGTATACAATCAGGCGCAACTGGATACGCTAGAGAGATACTTCAAGATCAACATGTACCCGGATATTCACCACCGAGAGCAGCTAGCTAAACAGATGTCTCTGCCGGAGTCAAGGATACAGGTGTGTACCCCTTTCATATCACTATCTGGTATCTGGTTCACTAGATGTTCAAGACATTCTATGTGTTCAGTTACTATTCTTGGGGCCAGATTTACTAAGTTGCAGGAAAGGAAAAGTGGAGATGTTGCCCATAGCAACCAATCAGATTGCAGCTGACATTTTCTATTATGTAATTGGAAAGTGAGAGCTAGAATCTGATTGGTTGTTATGGGCAACATCTCCACTTTTCCAAACCCGGAGCCTAGTAAATCTGGCCCCGGATCTTTTATACAATTGCCTATTATAAGACCACATGATCACCAGCCATAGTTCACTTACAGAAGACAGATTAATTATTGAATGGTCCTATCTCTAAACCACATCATTCTGTACAATATCCAGGCCACAAACCAGTAGAATTATCTCCAGTCCACAAATCTTTGCATCTATCCCTAGATCACATACTCACTAGAAATATCTACACATCATGGGCCGTATTCAGACCATTACCGATAGGAACGACTGCACATGCGCAGTAATTTTCTTATGACATCTACGTTACTTTTTGCAATGTAGATCGCGTATACGCAGTCTTTTGTCATAACAAAATTACTGCGCATGCGCAGTCGTTCCTATCGGTAAACTCCAGCCGCATGTGCAATGGGGACGGAGGTCTGAGTACGGGCCCCATGAATCTATTAAAACTATCACCTGTCCACAATACCACTGATATTATCTTCAGTCCTTTCTGATTTCTCCAAACTATGTAAAACGTTTTGACCAGATCTCCCGCTATTTCCTGGGAAGTGTAAAAAGTATTAATATCATGTACATTCCGCAGGAAGCATCATTTAAAAAAATGTATTAATGTTATGTAAACTATATATATCAAACCTAGACACCCAGCACTGTAGACCTGATTCACACTTAAGAATGAACTTGAAATGAAGGAACTGATTCACACTTAAGAGTGAGTTAGGTGCTTGCAGATGCGCACCTAACTCACTCTTCCATCCCCCGCCCCCTGTTTTTAGGTATCTTATGGCACTTATGAGTGGCATAGGGCTACTTTATGTGTCCGCGCAATGTCCGTACGGACACTGCACCTCCCCGCCTCCCACTCACCCTCCCCAGCTAATCTAAATGCCTCCCCCCTCCCATTTCTGACTAATAACGCCCCGAGGCGGCATCACGCAGCCTCTTTTTACGGGACACGCTGCGTGACCGCACCTACGCTATCTATGTAGCCTATCGGCTACGTAGATAGCGTAACTCACCTACTACGCATGCACATGTAGCCGGGACTACTGTCCTGGGCCAATGCACACTGGCCAGATGGTAATCCAGGTCCTGCCCACGTGACATCACCGATGTACATAGGGGCGGGGCCCCACGTGTGAGTCCCAGGACCCGCAAATTATGAAGGTGGTCCTGATGATTCTTGTAGTTTGGATGGTGTTAGTAAACCACGCTATGTTTTATATGTTGTACTGGATATGTTTATTACATTGTGGGCTTAAACAACATTTCTTTGTTGTGCAGGTGTGGTTCCAAAACAGAAGAGCCAAAGCCAGACGGAAGGGAGTGAAGAGTTCCACCCCGCTAGCGATGGAAGAGCATTATTCCAGTGTTCTAGGAGACAATAAATACTGGAACTCTGCAGCGCCCTCTATGGTCCATCAGCAGCAAATGGTTCCACCCCAGCAGCAGATGCAAACCATGAGAAACAGCCAACCAGCTATTGATCAGGCCTCAGAATACATGGGCTATCCTCAATACTCCTGTGCAGTAGCCAGAGATAGGTTAATGATGGAACAATCATCATCCAGAGCTTATCACCAGAATTTGCCATCTAACATGCATATGGGCAACCAACATCCCTTCTACAACAACATGCCCCCCGGGATGGACTTCAGTAACCAAGTTATGGACCACGGCCAAAGTCACATGCAGACCAGCTGTGCAATGGACTACAACGTCTTCCCCCCTAACAACATGCTGTCTCCTGAGAATGGAGGCAGTCCACCCATGTCTGCCTACCAAACTTCCAATTTCCACGTCAGACCCAGTTCCCTAATGCCAGTGCCGGACGACCCCAGCAAACAGAGTTCCCCCATCTCGGATTCCGGCGTTAGCGACAGATCCACAGAGTACGCGACAGACTGGGACGAAGACCTAACATCTGTCCTCAATAGTCTCTGAGGCACCCCCCCCCCCTCCAAATAGCTATATCAAGATTATAATGTTAATATATGAATCTGTTAAGCAGATGCACTTCTCTTTTGTCATTTCAGTTCTTTGCTTAGTATCTGTGTTTATTAGCTGTAAGCTCATTTCGTAAATATAAATTGTGTATTTTTGACATTTATTTTCTATGCCTTGTACAATAATAAAGATTAATTCAACATTAGTTCCGTCTGCAGCGAGTCATTCTAAAATAGTATTGAGAATGGTTGGTTATGCCACATTATTTTACGTTTACACCTTCATATACCTTTACCAGCTTTTAAAGACAAAAAAGAGAAAATCCCTCCACCCCCCAACTATGTACACCTCAAATACACAAATAAAGGTGACAGACTGGAAAGTTTGGTGCTCCAAAAACACTAACAATCAAATGTTCAAAGGAAACAAAAAGCGTTCAAAGGAAAAATATGCACACAGGGTAGTAAATAGCTTTAATTGTAAAATATAACTTAATACAAATAGGTAAAATGCAAAAACGATGCGTTTATTTATATAAAAAAAAACATTATATAAATTAAAACACCAATGTGCCCATTATTCTTTTACTATTTTGTGTTTACTATCTTGTAAGAGATTTTCAGCAATGATTACCAATGTTATCATTGTTTATTATTAACACTTATTTAAATAGCACCACAAATTGTCTGCAGCACTTTACAGAGAACATTAGACATTCAAATCAGTCCCTGCCCCATTGGAGCTACATACTAAGGGGCCTGATTCAGAGATCCGGAACTAACGATAGTTCCGTGCGTATATTTAGGATCGGATCGATTTTGCATCAACTGCGCATGCGTAGTAATAGTGCAACGCCATGTACGTTGAAGTTAAGGTCGGAACTGACTTAAGGTCGGACTTGTGAATCGGACGGGGAAGATTCCGAAATATACGCAACTAAGGATTTGCATAGAAATGGGCGGGGTTAGGCATTGAGATGAGGGAAAGTGGGCGTGCTTACAGAGTTAGGGCCCTAAATATACGCAACTAATACACATAGGGTCGGAAGTGAGTGCGGCCAGATAGGGCAAGTCTATGGAGGTGGAAGTTCAGGTCCGGCCGGAGGTTACGAGGAGAGTGACTGTTTATTCTGGTGGGTGTAACCTGTTCCGACCTGCCACTTAGAGGCGTATATTTGCGGCCCGATTGCCGATGGATCTTTGAATCAGGCCCAAGGGGCCCGATCCAGACCTACGACCGCTAGCGATCGTACGCCGGTCGGGAGCGTAAAACCGGGAGAAAAGACGCACGGCGCATATGTAGTATGACAACTTCCGGTCGTCCGAAGGACATGAGCGTACAGCGAGTGTATTTTGAGCGTTTTTTTCGCCCAAGGGGCGTGTATTTTGTACAACGATAGTCCGGACAATCGAATTACTACACAGAGGCGGGGATAGCCATTTAAATTGTACAGTATGGGCGTGCTAAGCCCCGTACAACCAGCGTATCGGTACGAAAATTTGCACGGACGCTTGAAAAAGTTAGGGTAGGGTTCAGCCGCCGTAAGTAGGTACAATCAATGGGAGTGTCATGGGCGTGAAAGTTTATACGCCAGGGCGATCATATGCTACGCTCGCGGGCATAGGTCTGGATCAGGCCCAGGTCTCTAACACATACATACACACACTAGGGATAATTTAGTCATCAGCCAATTAACCTACCAGCATGTTTTTGGAGTGTGGGAGGAAACTGGAGCACCCGGAGGAAACCCACAGACACAGGGAGAACATACAAACTCCACACAGATAAGGCTTAGTTCAGGAATCAAACTCATGACCTCAGTGCTGTGAGACACAATGCTGCCCCTGTTCTCACATTATATTATACTATGAGTGTGAGGTACTTATTTGTGACACAAATCTACTCTATGATGTCAACAGTAGCCAATAAAAAGTCTACAAGGTCACATGGTATCCAGGGTAAAGCCACTATACCTGATTCTGTAGAGCGCTGCAGACAATTTGTGGCGCTATATAAATAAGCGTAAATAACAGTATTTTGTACCTAACGGAATTGGTCATGGTGGAGAATCTGTAAAGAGTGGGTGATCTCCCAGACTCCCTTAGGTGTTTTGGTAATCTCCCTGATGCAAATTCAGTTCCTTCCAGATGTAGTTTTACTCCTACCTGTGGCCCCTGCAGGAAGGGCCTCATGTGTGACCCTACAGAAGTACCAGATTTCCACTAGGTCACGGGAAACTCAAGCCTGGATCACTCAAAGCTTCGGCGTTGCAGTGCAAGGTAGTGTCCACATGGCAGAGACACTGAACAAATGTCTCAGCTACAGTTAGGAATTCCCCACAGTCCTTCACCCACCCCAAAGTATCAAAAACCCTGAAATAAAAGATATTTAGTTAAAATCAGTTATCTGGACTAAATGCATTTATTGCAGATAAACACATTATGCAGAAATGGGAATTTTATCAGGATGTGTTATATGAGCCTATATAAAATCTCTAGAAACTTTATGGATGAGATCCTAAGAACCAATCTTACATCCCTGCATTTGCATGGGTGCTTGGGAGACTCAGACCCTCCAACATGACCCATTCCATTAGGTACAAATTAATCCACTCCTGAGCTTCAAACCATCACTCACCTGGTTTAAATGAATTAACTGAATATATATTTTTAACATTGTCAGTATTTCATTATTTTTATTTATATAGTCTTTTACTTTATACTTTAGGCTGATTACCCATTTATTCTTATGTAATTGTAAGTAACATTTTACCTATCTAATCCCTCTCATCACCATCTATAACAACTCTCAGAAAGGCATCCCAAACCTCTCTGCTCAGCACATGAGCTCATTGTAACCTAGAATGAAATCTCTACTTGTAGCCTGAATTAAAATAAATAATTACAATCAGAGAGAAGTTAACTGTTTATTTGTAAATGATGACACAAATTCCCAGCTCTGGGTGAACAGAGTATAAAATAAACAGAAGCTACCATATGGCCCAAATTACACAAGTAATACATTAGACATTATATGTTCATCATATCCAGCACATTTGAGGTAGAAAGTGGGCACAGACATGAGATGGGTACAGAGCCTGTTTTGAAGAGCTCACAGTCTAGTGGGAAAATCAGAGACAGTAGGAGATCTGAAACCATTGGTTTACCTTGTTATTCAGCTTACAAACATCAGATTCTCTTATTGGGATTGCTGCAGGTCTTAACGAAAATAGCCTGAAAGCATCAAGAAGGGCGTTCAAATTAATGCTGCTCCAATGCCCAGCCAAAACCGGCAACTGATGTCTCTACAAATATACAAGATCTTATTCTTTAAGAGGGAGTTGAGCTTTGAAATATTCCAATTGTTCTCATTAGAATTACCCTGTACATTAAATCCCAACATCTAATAAAAAGGTAAATGAAATAAACTATCCAATCCAAAGAAATACATAACCCAGTAACAGTGCACCACAAGCCATCTCATAAGACACATCCAACCGCTATCAGAGCGGCAAAGATTTCTAGAAAGAGAAAATAAAAAAAATAAAAAAAATAAAAAAAGAGTGGTGTCAAAATCCAAAGTGATCGGAATCGAAAATTAGTGTCTGCCTTAAGAGCAAAAAACAGAAATATTAAGTGAAGTCAATAGTTAGTAAATTAAGACAGTCTACATAAACCTGTGGTTTAAGAAAAAAAAAAAATAGAATTATAATAATTAAAAGTGGAATATTTTCAGAGGGTTCTCTTTTCATTGTTTTCATCTAGAATGCACAATGGTCTTTAAAAGAGAAGAACGAACTCCGGCACAAGAGATTTGCCCGTGGGATAAGAACCAATTCAATGCTACAAGACTCCCAACATGCCATAGATAACCTTAAATATTCTAGACACAGTTTCCTTTAAACACATCATAAATATTATCCATGTTAAAATAAATTAAAATAAAACTATAAAACTATATATATTACTGAACCATCACATAATGGAAATGTGAAAAACAATTTAGTCTCTTGTGATCACACAAAGGTGTCCACATTGATCAGGAAGGGTTGCAAGTCACTGGATGAGCCACAAGAAACGTCGGGTCCGTTCTAGCCAGTTAGGAAATTATGGGCCATGAGGTGAGGGACATTGCCGCTGGTTGTGTTGATAACTTGGTCACATTCCAGAACTGGAGTCATGTTGTTGTAGAGCTCAATAGCGCCCCAGGTGTAAGGTATTTGGCCTTTGTTGAACTGTTCTTGATGTAGGTTGAGGTCACCAGCTAGATTTTGGCAATAAACTTCAGGAGATACCTGGGTTATTGGTGGACTCTGGATGGGAGACCCTGGAAGGTCAACATTTGGGAGAGATGGATAATGGAGATTCTGCTTTGAATTCTTAAGTGCTCCAATATAGTTCTCGACCACTCTCATTCGTTGGTGACACACAGTCCAATAAGGTTTTAAGAGATTACACCCATCTCGGTCCTCAGGAACAAGCTCAAACAAGTCTGGTTTCTTCACGGTTTTACCCTTGCGTTTCGCCTTGGATCTCCGGTTTTGAAACCAAACCTATAGTAGAAGGTCAAAAACACATTGCGTTACAGGACCAGATCTCTACTTCACATTACTAGATTTACTAAACTGCAGTAAAGGAAGAGTAAAGATGTTGCTCATAACAACCAGATTCTAGCCGACATTCTCTAGTATGTAATATGAAAGAGCTAGAATCTCAGTGGTTGCTATGGGCAACACCTCCACTTTTCCTCAATTTAGTAAATCTAGCTCTAATGTTCTTAAATCTGAAAGCTAAACCTTAAATAAAAACCAAGATTTACTTAAGTTAGAGATTTAAGTTTACTAAAGGGGAAGATACAGTGATAATTTAAACTTGTCATCATGGGTTAATTCACCTCTTACTCTATAGAGAGCCCTCATTTTTTAGTTAACACTGAAAGAAATCACTCCATTCCTCCCCAAATCTGGAATGGACAAAGTTCAGAGAAGTTCCATTTATGGTATAGCGACATGAACTGGTACATTACTTTCAGAACGGTCCACTAAATGGAGCAGTCTATGGTTTGTGGCTTACCCAGGTGAATCCTAGTAAAGTCTAATTATGTGAATGGCAGAACATTGAATGAGGGGCCCCATATTTGGCAATTTGGGGGATGTTAAACCTAAGTTGGCCCATGGAGGACCAGCAGAAATACACTATGTAAAGTTGTATGGAATTCATTCATCTGGTTATGGTAGTGATGAGTTATGTACCAACATTAGAGGTCAGGATGCAACGATTTATACCTGAATCCTCTCTTCTGGAACATAGATGCTTTTCGCCAGCTCCTCTCTGTGTTTGATGCTTGGATACATGTTCCTCTGGAAAAAAGACTCCAGCATGTTCAGCTGCTCATAACTGAATACCGTCCTCTTCCTCCGGCGAGATTGTCCACACTCCTTGCCCATCAGTTGGGAACACTGGTGTGCTGCGACAGACGGCTCCCACTGGGTGGCGCTGTGATAACCCCCTGCGTCAGCCCTCTCATTATCTGCAGATTAGGACATTTGTTTAGAATAAGATTTCCTGATTGGCCATTTCCTAATACAAAGCATTAACACGACCCACAGACTTATGTAGCAAAACACATCACCTACTATTTACAACTGGACCCAGAGCAAGCTCCAAACGCAAACTACAGGGTACTTGTAAGTGTGGAAACAGAAAGGAGTAAGGAAATATTTATTTACGGTCTACACACAGGATCTGGACAGGGTGGGAAACTTTTTAGGGCATGTGGCCAGTATGGTGGCTATCTTGAAATCAGCCAATTTTGGACGCAGCTTTGTTTTAACTCTAGATTGAATAAAATTCAGTTTTCTATATCTGGTAGTGACATTGGGCCTGATCCAGAGGTACGGCGGCCGTAGCCGTAATGCGCCGGGCAGAAGTTGCTCGGCGTCGCTATGGAAACGCCCGATCGTAGAGCGTCCATATTAGCGCCGTAGGGGGGCTGGGTTAGTGTTAGTACGGCGGCCGTAAGCGTAATGCGCCGGGCAGATGTTGCCCGGCATCACTACGAAAACGCCCGATCGTAGATAGTAGCACCGTAGGGACGCTGGAGGGGACGCTCCCTACGCTGAGGTTAGTGTAGGGGGGCGGGGGGAGGGTAATGAGGCTGGGAGGGCGGCGTTAACGTACTAACGCCGCCGTCCCAGCGTATCAACTCTCCCTTACGCCGGCTGAAGCTAGGGTAGCCTTCAGCCGGCGGAAGGGAGAGTTAATACGCTCCTACAAGGGGGAGTGTTGGGCCAGAGCAGCGATGTTACCCTGAGCGCTACAGCGCTCAGTGTAACATCGTAGCTCTGGATCAGGCCCATTGGCTCAGATCCTGGGCTACGGCCGACAAGTGAATTACGTACAGCGCGTATGTGATTCCCGTCTAGAAGGCTGTGTGTCAGCGTACGCAACTATCACCACGTATGCGGGTGAGTTAGGCACGCTTCTGTCCACATCTAACCCACTCTAACTATTTATGCATATATTTTGCATAAATGGCATCAGGTGGCCAGTCCTGCCAGACTCCACCTTATCCCACCCATCCAGACTCAGGCCCCACCCCCTTGTTGCAACAGCCATGAATTATTGCTCACTACTGTGCCAATTCTGGCTGGCAGCAGTAATGGTCCTAGCAAATGCTGGAGCCAGGATTTTACCCTGCTGCCCCCTGGCATCCATAAATAAAGTAAATATTTAAAAGGCCAGGAAGAAAACAACCACAAAACACACATAAAACTCACCAGTAAATAGCAACAATCAGGAGACAACACTAATAAAATAAACTGAAGCCTTTTCTGTTGCAAAACTTCGTAAAGTCAGATATTTTCCAGGTTTAGGGCAAAAATTTATATAAAACTCCCTATATTTATAATGCAAGTTTTGCCCAACACTTTCCTATAATAGCTTAAATTTTTGTTTGCTTAGATAGAAGTCTGCACAGGTGAAACAAATGGAAGCTGATGCAGGGCAGGTTTAGAAAGGAAACAGGACTTCACTGAAAGGGGGTTTGATGAATGGAATAGACTCCCATCAGAGGTGGTAGGGACGAGTACAGTATAGGAATTTAAACATGCTCAGTATTAACTTAAGGATATTTTAAACCTTAAGCAAAACTATGGACCAGATAGGATCTATGGCCAGTTTGGGTTCTATTTTTTTTTAAATTAAATTTATATACATAAAATATGTGTATTAAGAGAAAAAGTTGCCAGAGTGGATGAACTCTTGCCATCAAACACTTGATTTGTACAGGACAGGACATTGTAACACTGGGGTAGAGCAGGAGCATCACCAGGTCATCAACACATAGAAGAGGTCTCCAATGGAGCATTAATAAAGCAGAGTTCAGACCCCCTACCTGGAGCTTCTTGTTTCAGGTGGATAAGGTTCAGGTACTGTAGCTCACACATAACATTGCTAAGCTGGAGGTCCCCAGAACGGTAGTCACACTCAGCCATTCTACAGCTCTTGCAAGGGCTTCCTGTCTAATCTTCTATCCCCCCCCTAATCTGGGTCCCCTTAGCTCTTGAGGGGATCTAGGTGTGTCCTTTTATAGGAATAATGAGGAGTGCAGCTCAGGTGTGATCCCAATCACTGATCCCTTCCTGGAATTATAGGGATAGATTGATCACTCTACCTGGGGGGCCATCTGATCTAAACTTACATTCTACCTGGAGTACACTTGATCTGATTGCATATTGCACCTGGAGTACCCCTCACCTCACACTATAATTGTAGTCTCACAATGTACTTGGGGGACACCTGACCTGACATGGTGTCTGGGGTACAGCTAATCTCTAGACGTGCAAATGGCAAGAAGTTCATGTTTGTATAGAGAATGATCTGTCTTTAACAGGTTTTCTGAAGTCAAATAATTACTCTTCGCAACCTGCTGGATAAAATAAGGTGATTAACAGCTTAATTATCTGGAAATATATGCAAGGGTTTTATGATAACAAGGTAAATGGTATTTATAAAAGTTTTGCTTGTAACGTGATGTTTTGGGGGTGTTTTTTTTAACTATTAATATGTTCGCTCGCTTATTTATTTGAATTTGATTTAATGATTCCTTTATTTATCTTATGTTTTGTATTATCATATTGTTGTCATATTTAATACTCAAGTGATGATAATATTTACATAAAACACACTATAGTATATATCAGTAGAAAAGCAAATACCAATGTAATCACCTTTGTATTATGAAGAATAACACCACCCTTATGATAAATGATTACACACTATTATTGTATTAAGAGCCAGATTTACTAAGCTGCAGGAAAGAAAACAGTGATGTTGTCCATAGCAACCAATCAGATTCTAGCTCTTACCTTACTGTTACATACTAGAGAATGTCAGCTAGAATTTGATTGGTTGCTTTGGACAACTTTTCCTTTCCACAGCTTAGTAAATCTGGCCCAAAATCACAAAGTGTACTGTCTCCACCCATGGGTGTGTCTAGCATCACTCTAGTTACTGGTATTCACATAGAGGATAGGAAGGCCCGCCCCCTCTTCTCATTGGTGAAAATGGCTACTCCAGTGCCTGTCATTTTTGCTTCTGAGAAGAGAGAAAGGCAACTCTTCTCATCTATTCACTCCTATTGCGGACGCTGCCTCACCAACCCAGCACCAGCTCTCAAGTCAGGCGTCGGACTACACCGTTTCCATACCCTCCAACATGACCCATTCCATTAAGTAAAATTAGTTGCAGCAGTAACTTTCATCAGGGCATTTTCTATTGCGGACCTCACCAACCCAGCACCAGCTCTCAAGTCAGGCGTCGGACTACACCGTTTCCATACCCTCCAACATGACCCATTCCATTAAGTAAAATTAGTTGCAGCAGTAACTTTCATTTCAT